>OX359245.1:46075991-46280492 GCA_947179485.1 Allacma fusca
AATTAAAATTCCCTAGCTCATAAATTAGATTCCTCTAGTCATTCCTGATAATCAGCATTTTAATACTTACATTTTTGGGAGGAATTTCTTGTAACACGGACAAAATGTTTTACTTGCAATGCATAGAATAATAATTAGAAAGTAAAATTATGTTTTTAGTTTCATGCGTCTGTTATTATGTTTATGAAATTCTTTTCATACATACACATGAACGTGCTCTACCAACAGAATGACACTACAAAAATCATATGGGCCATCGGAGACACAGATAAAATCTTGCAACATCGGAAACGTGGCGCTGCTTCTGTGAATATATTGGATGGTCCTGCCACTGAATGGAATGCAACAGAGTTACTATAACAATATGCAAATACA
Organism: Allacma fusca; assembly: GCA_947179485.1. Classification (NCBI taxonomy): domain Eukaryota; kingdom Metazoa; phylum Arthropoda; class Collembola; order Symphypleona; family Sminthuridae; genus Allacma; species Allacma fusca. The sequence continues at coordinate 46,076,367 of OX359245.1, forward strand.
TTTTTGCATTCAATTTGCATTGTAATAACTTGCAATAGCATGTTAATCTAATAAATGTAATTCCTCAACAGCTCTGACAGTTGGCATATCAATGTAAAAACGAAACTGCCTTCAAAAGTTACCGTCTACTGGTGTACTGCACACAAAAGTCCACCATTTGATGTCAAAAGACATGTTGTTGGGGTATATCTGTTTTTATAAATGAGTTTCCATTGCAATGATAATTATTACTGATTTGTAAAAAATGTTAAGTAATATTTGTACTTTAGTTTCGGGTTGTGTTAGAGAGCGACGAGGCACGCACCCACACACACCATCTTATCCTCCATCATTGTACTGGATCCTCGGAACAACTTAAGAAATTTTATGAAGACATGCTAAAATCACCAGGCAATCATTGTTATAATTACAACGACATGTTTAAAATGAAAAGCACCTGCCAGCAGTATATGTATGGATGGGCCGTTGGTGGTGAAGTCAGTACTGAAATATTAGTTATGTTAATTTAACATTGGTCTTTGTAAAACCTGAAAATTTATTATTGTATTTTTTAGACTTTGATTCTCCCTGAAAATATTGGCATTCCTTTGAATGAGTCGGGCATCCCGAAATACGTTTTACTTGAAGTGCATTATGATAATCCCAACAAGCTATCAAATTTAAACTACAACACAGGCATTGAGATTTACACAACAAAGAATTTGCGGTAAAAAGGTTTTCTTGAGTATTGAGAATTCCAATATGATTTTGATAAGTTCATCTTAATAAATTTAAACATTGTGGTTTAGCAAACAAGAGGCCGGAATAATTCGAATTGGCTATGAGACTGGAATCGGGTTGATGATTCCACCCAATACATCTAACTATATTATTGCTGGTCATTGCAGTAGCACCTGTGCTGAAAGTCGCTTTCCCGACGAAGGAATTAAAGTTTTTACGCTAATTCTTCATTCACATTTGGCTGGTAAAATAATTTGTATTTCAACATGATAACTTGTAATCATCCTTCAGGCTAACTTGTTTAAACTGGGTATTTACAACTGAAGAATGCACAACCCGATGCATTCCGTTCAATTTAGCACATACGCATAACGGAACGATTTACTGGCCGTTTTTGACAGAAAATACATTCCTTCAGAATGTTTCTACAGCTAATTCTTCTCACATCTTAACATCAAATATTGTTAAACCATGATTTGAAACAAATATTAATGCATTACGTATGCGTGTTTTCAGCATTCTAAGATTATATATTAGATGCTTTTACAACTATAATAATAACAATTTTTATCTGAAACTCTTGACAGGTCGCAAAATGAAGCTTCGTCAGTTTAGAAATGGATTCGAGCTTCCATGGTGGGCTTAAGACAACAACTACGACTCCGACTTTCAGCAAAATCGATTATTGCCGGTGCATCAAGAGATTCTTAAAGGGGATCATTTAACTTTAGGTACCATCTAATATGAACATTTTATTACAGTGGATCTATCGGATAAATACAGACAATATGTATGTGCATGCAGAGTGTACTGACGATTCTTCACACCTTTCTCCTCCTGAGGCTATTCTCGGTGGTTTGAGCACACGTCGGGAAATGTGTCTAGCATTTGTAATGTATTACCCGCGTATGTCAAGGCTTGATAACTGTGGGAGCCATTTTGGCGAAGAAACAAATTTACTGTCAAAACTCGGAATAGAGGAAGTTGTTAAGCTGTATGTGATTTTAAATTTAATTATTTTCCTAAATATTTCAACACATTAACTTATCGGAAGACACAACAGCACTTTACATCCAGGTATAATTGTTAAACAGCTCCCATCCCTGGGACCAGGTAGTCATAGCACCACCCAAGTATGCCAACAAACTTTATTCGAAAGTTTTAAGCAACGAGATACCATAGAATGACACCTTAAAGCTCGAAGTCCAGAACCTCACGCGTTTCGGAGAACATTTCGCAAACTGTGATCCTCAAGTCCAGACTTCTGTGCATGGACCAGCAATAGTCACTTACCCTAAATTTCTACCATATATCCCGAATAATGATTGCGATGAAGATTCAAACATGCCGCGAAAATAGCTCGCTTTGGCAAGTACTACCGTAGTCCATGTTTATAAATTGCATGTAGTGAAAATATGTAAGTAAAAACATCCTATGTATGAAGCAATTTCGTTCATATAAGGAATTAATTCTGAGAGAATGTTTTTCGAATTATGCGCAAAGACTAATTTCTAATTAAATATTACTGCCTAAACTGTTCATCTCATCTGTAATTTTGCACCACTTTATATTTACCACGTGTCCTAAAAAAACAAAACAAGGATTAATACCTAGGGACTATTTGAACTCCAGCACTAATAGCTTATTGTTAGTTGATTTCCTGAATGGTGCATGCAAGTAGATTGTCATATTGTTAATAAAGTCAATCTGCCTAATGGTCCTGCAAATAGTAGAAACGAAAATATGAGACCTCCTTCCAGAAACGAAAATATGAGACCTCCTTCCAGAAACGAAAATATTTCGTAGCAAATTTTAAAACAATCTATGATACTATGCAGTTGTAACCTTATTGAACACGGTGTAATACACTAAAACGCACAAGCACATATGCATATGTGTAATTATGTTTGTGCTAAGTTTTGCGTACGGTCAATCTACGCTTCTACTACGGCACACCATTGAAGCGGTATTGCCGTCATTTAATTATAGTATTGGGATTATATATGGAATGAATCAGAGATGTCCAAATGAAATTGCCTTCCTTCAAACCTTCGAAGGAAATGTTTTGAAAAACGCATTGCTTCATCCTTTTGTTAAAGGAAGCCTTCAAAATATTTTGCCTTCCTTCAGCCCTATTTTACCTATTAGTTTAATGCCTCCAGCCTTCAGCCTTCTATCCTATTAGCCTTAATAACACGAAATACCATAGCAATGCATTTAAACGACACTTTTGCAGGTAAAACACCTGAAAATCAGCTATACAATTTACTCTATTGAGTTCGTTTATCAAAATCAGAAGCAATGAAGTAAGTCTCACTGTGCATATAACTGTACATGTGTATTTGTAGTGTTTTTAGTACACTCTCATTGTTGTATTTGTAACTATCTATTGTAGTTCATTGCATGCGCGAAGCCTTCTAATTGTAAGTAGCAGAGGGCTTCTTTACATACTTCCTTCCTTCGCCTTCCGTTTTCTGTTAATACTAGGAAGGCTTTCTTCAGCCTTCCCGAATTAATTCAGCCATCCCGCCTTTCCTTCTCAACTCTGGAAAATTGATATTCCGCCTTCAACGCAGCCTTCATTGAAGGCTAGCCTTCGAAGGCTGGACATGTCTGGAATGAATGTCATATCGACTACATGCATATAAATGTGCCATGATGGAGAGATTACGTTTTGGAGAATTTGGTTGGTTGAAACTGGTTATGGGTGGGTACTGTTTTCATCACGGTTAAAAAATATTGTGAAAGCCTGTAAATGTTCGTGAAAAATTCCAGAAGTTTTGCATGCAGGAGCAGCGGTTGAGAATGCTGTATATGTACATGATTACATTGAGCGAATTTCAAACGTTTGTAATTTTACCTTTTAATCACAGCACAACTTGGTGTACGGGAGTTCCAACAATTATTGCTTTACTGCATGCCTGCCTTATAAATAGTTGCAATTCAGTATTCATTGTTGAGGAAATTCCACTTTGTCAAGAAGATGAACCCTGTTAATAATTCACGTATGATTAATGAGAATTTCAGTAATTTTACGGGCCACGTGTCTAAAATATCCAGTGTAGAGACGCTCTGGTTTGATTCCACGAGTAACACCCCAAAATCTGACCTTGTAAGTGCAGTAAATCATTTGAACCGTTATGGTGTCCTTAAGTGGTATTAAGTTTTCACTATGAAAGTTTGGAAAAACCTTAATTTTGACTCAATGTTTTACATCAATTTTTCATCGCATAGAAGGAATCATCTGTGACCTACCGTCTCTCAGGACAAATTGGTTTTGTATGAACTTTTGAATATATTTAACATTTAATTGACTATACGGCTGGTGTTACAAATTTTGAAAAAAGAACTGATCTATAAAAAGTCCCTGAAAAAACTGCACGTTGCATCTCGACCACTGATACTTCCTTTAAAAGCAAATTATATATTCTACAATCCTGCATAGTGCTAGCATTCAAGCTGACTAAATTTTTATCGAAATTTCAACATTTGTTTTGGTCAAGAATGAATCAGGTAACAAAATTGGTACAGCGCCTTGGTATGGATACTTATACGTGGGTATTTGAAGTATCCAATAGATAAGAAAATTGCTATACAAAATATCTGTACACGAGGTTATTGGGTAAGACTTGGAATCTTATATTTATTGGAATATTTTTATAAAAAATGATCATACATCGCGTAGGTTTCTGGAGTTTTAAATTTGGAAATTGCTCTTTTATAAAATTGGATTTTCCATAGAAAGTATTGCTTACTTTAATTAATGCAAGAGTAGTTTGAAGCAAATAACGTCTCAGAAATATTGAAGAAACTATGAATAGCACTAAATTAAAAAAATAAGAAACTTTTTCTTTTTGGAGCAAGACATTCCTTTGTTGAAATTCACAAATCTTAAGCCGAAAGCAGGGCTGGAGTATTCGAAAAATACGGATACAATAATTTCTGATTAAAATTAATCCTAACGGATTCCAATCCCAATTCAAATGTATTTTTTTCATAAAATGAAATTACAATTCAATTTATTCAAAAATTGTCTATGAATTACAATATAATTCAAATACTTTAGTTCTTAAATATTAATACCCGGAGGTACTAGAGTCCCGAAATATATCGTAACTTTACAACTAAAAAGCCATAAAGTGTCTAAATTCGGCAATTATGAGTGCAAAGAAGCCAGGGGATATATATGCCAAACCATTTTATAAAGGCGTTACTACTTAATCTACAGAACTGGCATAACCGTAAATGACGTATTGATTTTGTTGTTTTTCAGGGATACCCTAGTAGTCAAAAAACTTGAGCTGCATGCTGTTTCCCCTGAAATAGACCCCTTTCCCAAATCAGAAAATTACTGACAAATGAATTAATTTCCTATAGATTGCAGCGAATTCATTTCCGTAAAAAATTAGTATCGGTGCTCTGCGTCATTTTATGGAGTCAAGCGTAATCCCAAATTTTGTATTCCATTGAGTAGCTTTAAAACAATTATGTAGTGGCTCAGAAAGAACTTGTTTTTTGAATTTACGAGATACACTTCAATATTTCACGGAATAAGCATTGGATACAGTATTTAAATATATTTTGAATACTAATTCGAATCCAGATATTGTTTTTCGATTCAATATAGATTTAAATAACTTCAAAAAATATATTTAAGAATACCAATTCCCATAAAATTACCACAAAAGAGGAATGAAATGCCAATTCCAATTCTGATTCCAATTCGAATGACCAGCCCTGGCCGAAAGACAAAATTACTTCCTTAAAAATCAAAACAGTGCACGCTAATCGTATTGTCACTTTGTTTCCATTCTTCCTTAGTCGTAGGGTTTACAAGGAGGGTAATGACACATTCTTGATGATGACACCATATTAAAAAAATTACTGCAGGATTGATTACTGATTGTAAATGTTTTGCTGAGTAACGAAATAAACGACTTAGTGTTCCTAAGACGAATGAAGCCTTGGTCTGGAGCTTTCTAACTCACATTAAGAATGAGTCTATTACATTTGTTGCTGAAATTAATATATTGTTGAAACAATTTCTCACAAGAAAGACTTCACAATTGAATTGTTTGATACCAGTCCATATAGTTTCTAATCTCGACGGCAGTTGAATTATATCCACATAATGGATTTAAGAGTAAAAATTAGATTTTTTTGGCGCCTTACATTTTAGTGTTCATAATTCACTAAAATGCAAACTTAAGATTCCAAGTTTTAAATAGATGCCTTTTAGTGGTCGGATTTATGTGGGAAGACGAGATGATTTTTCCCAGGGAAACAAAGTTTCTGGAAGGGAAAATCTCAAAGGGAAGGGACTATTTTTTGTGAACAGGGATTTTTCAATTCATTGGCCTTTTTTGGCAGAGATTTTCACGTTTGTTTACGTGTTTCAGGGAAATTGGATATGAAAACAGGGATTTTTAGATTGATTAATCTTGTTTGGTAGGGATTTGACATCTTTCAGGGAAATTATTTCTGCCAGCAGGGATTTTGAAAATCTCTGGCCTTTTTTCAGCATGGATCTTTGAAATTGTTGAGGGACATTTGATTCAGTAGTGAAACTCATAATTGATCTTTCAGGGAGGTTTACAAAAATCCGACCCCTGCTTTGCATTAGAGCGTCTCCCGTTGGAATCGTTTGGGCCCGAATCGACCTCACGTTCAATTTGACCTTTCACCATTTTCAACCTTCCATTTGACCTTCTACTACTTTGTACACCTTCGGCTTAAAAGGTGTAATATAAAATACAACTGTAAAGATACTTCTATGCTAGTAATACAGTAAAACTTGTATATAATGGCCGTTCCAATAATGGATTACTGTTAATAGTGGTCACATTTTACTTCCTGGTCCCACCTCCTATCCTTTAACATAGGTAACTCCCTCGATATAATGGTTTTCTATACAGTGGAAACCTGCTCATAGTGGACTAACGATCATACCCCTTCAGTTAAAAATGCAGCTTGAAGGACCTGTATATAGTGGTCAACCAGTCAGAACGAAGTGATGCCACTCGCGCGAACCCGAACCAATAGCACAGTTGCTTGAGTTTAACTCAATAAAAGGCATTTGGACACGTTTTTAAGAATGTGAAGAGGTTTCGTGTTGTATGCATACGTACTACATCAAATGCTTATTTATATACTAGGTCCAGTGTATTTAAGTACCTTGTTTCTTATTAGTTCTTTGAAGTACTTTAAATTAACTACTGGTGGTTTTTAGTCATCATAATATAATAATTATTAGTTGCTTTGCAAGAAATCAAATAATTTGGTAATGATTTGATGGAAGTTACGCAGTTCTCACTCTCTCTAAAAAAAACTTACAATTAGTGAAAGTTTTGAAAATGGGAAAACCCAGAGTGAGCTTGTTGAAGAGCCAAAAATGTCCAAACAATTAGCGACTATTTTTTAAAAGTGTAAAATCACTGATTTTCAATAACATATATAAGTAAAACTTTGTCGGATTTGTGCTGGTATGCCTGTGTGTGTATGCAATTACATAGTGACCCCTGACCACTTTATACTTATATAGTAGTCCCTGTCTATAGTGGTCAAATTTTGGCGTCCCTAGGAAAATCTTTATATATAGGTTTTACCATACCACCTGCTGCCAGTATCTGTTTTGCTTCGATGCTATTCATTTGAAAGTGTTTTGACTTATTATTTTTTCCGGGGGTAGGATTTTTGTAAATCTTCCTGGATGTTCATTTTTGAATTTCCCTGTTGAATTAAATGTCGCTGCAGGAAGGTCCTCAACGATTTCAAAAATCCCCACTAAACACGTCAACGATTTCCGAAATCCTAACACACACTAATTTCTCTACAAGACGTCAAATCCCAGCCAAATTAGGCCAAAAAATCTAAAAATCCCTGCCAAGAAAACGGTCAGCCAATTTAAAAATACCTGGGCCCTATTTCATAAAAAATACAACCCGACAATGACAATTTTACAAGTACAACTGTATAATTGACAATTTACAAGTACAGGCGTTTCATAAACAATTCTCAAACCGACCGAAATTACTGGTGCATATTTACAAGTTGTCATTGAGGAGTAATATCCAAGACCCGGGAATTGTCATACAGTAAGCCAATTCAAATACTCAGTTTGATAAACCGTGCTGACGTCCAATCCCATGGCACTATGACCCGTTTCTAAACCATGCCATTGCATTCAAGAGCTGTTGCTCGGGTGTTAATGCAAAATTGCGAGAAGTTTTAGGCAAAAGCTTCCCACCCATTTTACCCACAATATATTTAAATGTGCATTTGGATATTCTGAATTGTTCGATAAATTGGAATGAATTGTGATTTTCAAAATTGATTCGGGGTTTAAATTTTCTCCTTGCTCTTTCACGAGAAATGTGATCATTTTCGTCACTTTCACTCGAGTAAAGAAATCATAGTTTACTGTTTAACATCTGTGTAAATCAATAGTAACTATACAATATACCTTTATATCTATATTAAAACAATTTTATAAACACTATTTACAATTTGACAGTGGTTGAAGGTACTGTCACTTTTGAGCGACAATTGTAAATCACTTGTAATTACGGTGGTATATGAAACGTAATAATTGTAAATCCTTTACAATTTCCTGTCATTGTCAGTAGATTTTTCCTGTCACTGGTCATTGTCACACTACGGTTTATGAAATCATATTTCAATTGACAATTTGTCACTTTTCACTTGTAATTGTCGGATTGTAATGTTTATGAAATAGGGCCCTGGTCGTAAAAATAAATACCTTCCCTTTGACATTTCCCTGCCAGAAATATGCTTTCCCTGGGAAGATACTTCCTGTCTTCACACAAAAATCCTACCCCTGATTTTTCTGTCAAAAATATGTAAACTTGGACACATTACACTTACATTGGTACGGTAGTTTAAACTTGCTGAGATTACAAGGCCAAAATAGTGAGTAGCAATTATCAATGCTATTTTGAGCAGAAGCAGAGTGAGAGATTTGTCCCTATGTAAAAGAGACTAAACGGAAACTTCACCAATATTTTGCACATGAAAAATATAAAGCTCTTTTAATTTTATCAGAATACAATTTATTAAACATAATAAATGTAGTACCAGTAAATACCGAAGTGTTTATCGCATCATCGCTTCAATTTTCTCTGCCTGTCCACCAAGAATGAAACTGCAAATTTTGTAACGACTAACCACGAACCACCAACTATATAAGGCACGAGTCATGGTGCAACTTACGTTTAGCAATACATTGAAGCATTTTGGCGTTCTAGTTTGCATAGCTACATACGAGGGAAATGCAGTAACTACCTTGGGTTCGCACCTTGTAATTCGAATCTAGAATACAGATGGTTATGTTGCGTATGGTGAAAGGTGTTGTCAGATTTCGGTGGAAGGTCCAGAAGGAGGTCAAGTGGAAGGTGGAAGGTATATATATTCAAAATGTGGAAGATTAGGTGACAGGTCAAGTGGCGCGTCAAGTGGGTGGTGGAAGGACAGATGGCAGGTGGAAGGTAATTTTGTGGCCGGGAAAGTAGAACTCCATGAGTACCATCAAAACGTCTTACCTTGTAAGTACAGTGGCTCATTCGAACCGCTATGGTAACCCGGAAGTTTCGCTGCGAAATTTTAGGCAAACCATAGTTGCTCAGTAGAGTTTTTGAATATAATAAAATTAAATTTCTTCCGACTGGTGTTCAAAATTTAGAAACGAGCAGATTAGCGGCACCTTGGTACTCCTGAAAAATTGCACCAATCTTTGACTCAGACGCTGTAACTCCAGCACTAATACTTGATTAAAATGCTACGTGTATGCTCTACAGGCAGAGTTTGAATGTTCCACCAAAATTACGACCAAAATTTATGGTCATATTAATTTTATAATATAGCCAAGAGGGAAGCAAACAACCAAATGGATACAGGGCCGAGCAAGGGTACTTACTTATAAGTAATTGGCTAGTATATTTCTATGTGAAATATCTGTGTACTGGATTGGATTGCCATGTCTAAAACCTGGTGACTATTACGCGTTACGATTAGCGACGACTGCATCATCAGCATATTAGAAATAAAAATATTTATAGTGTTGATAAAAGTAGACTCTGGAAATTGTTATTATTTCCCCGCTACTATATTATTTGTAGTAGATTTGTAACTCCTAAAACATCAAGCATATAGCTAATTGTAACACTGATGAAACCGATATGGTGAACTTTAATCAAATTTTGAAAATAATTGAACAACTTTAAAAATGCTGACAGCGTACAAACAGTAAATTTTGACATGAATTTGGACAAGACCGTTCTTGTTGACCAGAAGGAGTCCTTTGAGACGTGCCTCCTCCCAAAGGACAAATCTCAATAACCCTTTAATGACGTACATCATTTCTATCCTTTATATATCCTTTGAAAGGTACTTATATACTCTGTAAGCTAAAACAATGATAAGCTAAATTTTAAAATCCTAGACACAATTTTTGGGGGGTATAAAAATTTACAAAGATTTGACAATAATATTAAAATTTAATTTCTCCAAGCAGGAATCATAAGAGGCACAGTCCTTCCCTCCAGAGAAAACTTTGTTTCTTTGAACTAGTTGCATAAAAAATGCACTTGTGCCTGACCAGGACATACCAAAGGCGAAACATGTACGGAAGACTTATTTCATTTTATATCAGGCGTCTTACAAAGTCACTCACTTTCCGACCGGTCCCAAAGATAGTTATGTATAATTTTGTTTAATGCAAGTATACTGTATATGCGGATTATCAGGATAGTATTATACGTTGATAGTTTTCCTAGCGCTTTCCATTTCAACCAACTTTTGATAATTAGATTTGGATTTACATATTATTTCAAAGCTTATTCACGATCTTAATAAAGAACCAGAAGATATATTTAAGTGCAATGCATGTGTACAACAATGCAAAAAATGAAATCATAACTGACTCATTTTTTAGCTACTGCCAGCACTTCGACTCCTAATCCAGAACCAGTAACTACAACCAAATACTAGACACTGACCCAAAAACATTGAATACTACATTTGCGCGTGCAAATTAATCAAACCGTCAGTCAACATATTACATATCCACCAAATCCGCACGTCACTAGCAATTAAATAATGCAGTAAATGTCATAACACTCGAAGTTTGCATATCTATTTTCATTCAGTGGCACATTTGTATTTATTAAAATAACGAGTATGAACAGCGCAAGATTCTGAAGTTTTTATTTCGGAAATGCGTTATTATGTATGTTTTAATGACACGGGGCTTGGTACTTTAATTCAGTTGGATGTTTCATCAAAAAATACTTTAAATACGTAATATTAAGCGAATTCTCAGGAATTTTGAAGTAGCTGAATATACTGTACATAACACTACAATAAAAAAACACGAAACCTTTTCTTTTTGTAGCAAGACACTCATTTGGTAAAATAATCTTTGTCAATAAGACGTACGTAGCAATCAATACCGGAATCATTTCCTTAAAATTATAAACATTACAAGGTAATAGTTTTGCCACTTTGTTTCTAATCCGCCTTAGTAGCAGGGTATACACGGTGGGTAAGCACAAGCTCTAGCTGAGGACCTCATATAACAAAATCCTAGGCAGCATTGATGATGTTCTCTACAGTACATACCGTATTCCAGACACTAGATGTAATACCATTTACACATTTCATTACATATTTTGCTAGAGTATAAATAATTGAACACATGCTTATGCAGCTCTCAATGTATCACCTCTTCAATTATAGGTTCTTCAGGAAAAGGAGGCTGTGGGCAACCACAATGGCTTGGTGTGCATCTATTTGGTCCAGGGACTCTCGCTGAACAGTGAGTGGAGCAACAATCCGTCATGCGTACACAGGGTTCTCCGTCAGGCTGACACTTATTTTGGTTTTAAATGAAATATAATTATGTTGCAAGTGCTGATACAATGTAAGATTTGGTACATACTCTTAAGTATTAAATTACAAAAGCATACAGTTGGAATAAATGGATTGGATCGAAGGGCTGAACCAAGCCACGATCTATATTCTTGATCAAACTGGGACTCCACGGAATGTGTTGACAACCACGTTAGCACAAGGATGACAAAAAAAGTCCTATAGAATCAAATTATGACATGTTAACAGAACTGAAATAAATATTTTTACAGTTAATCTACTAACTGCAGTTAATTAGCAATGCATTTAAAAATTATGATCGAATAACCTCATTTTATTATATCAACGTATTTCCAATCTTGGAACCAACCGTAGTTACTTGTCACGGTTAACTTTGTGATTACTAAACTACTCACAAAAACCTATTTCTACTATTGCATAAGAATCCTTGGTCTGGAGCTTTCTAACTTTCATAAGGAATAATGAGTTGACTAAATGTGTTGTTGAAGGAATGCATTGTTGAAATAAACTTTCTAGCAAGAAATACCTCACAGTTGAATTGTTGAAAGTCTATTAATCAATTTTCTATACATGGGGTTACGTTCGGTCGCATTGTTACTAGGAAATATTTTTGACAATAATATCTGCATTTACACACAGGGGATATAAAAATGACGCATATCACGTACCCACAAAAATTAACTTACTGGAAAAACTTTAACAATTTGAAGCCTATAAGAACAGGTAACTAGAATAGTAGCTGAATTTCAAAATTTGTCTAAAAATTTGGTCAAAACATAAATACTTGACATGTTTATATTAATGAAGTTCGGTTGTAGGTTTGCTATTGCTACAAAAGCTGTGTGAGCTGAAAAAGCATTAAAGTTTTGAGAAATCGCCGAACTCATGTCCTGTCGTTGATTGCAGCAGATATCAATTCTTTGAGGGGTCAGCATGTTTTCAAAAGTTTGTTTATTCTCGGATATCCTCCGAAATCCGTCGGATTATCCGTAAAACAAAGTAGCCATCCAATCCTTTCGGATAATTTATGTAGTTGTGTACGATCCTATCCGTGATTTTTTTCGGATTAAATGACATAACCGATGCGTTCGGAAGAATATTGGATAGGATATTCATCGGTTTCATCCTATCCGTACCCGATGAGTATCTGACCGGATAAATCCGATCCATTGAGAACCCTAACTGTCATGTTCCTGCATTTGGTATTCCGTTACATATTTTTCGTTAACGCAATTATTGAAAATGCTTTGACAGCATTTCAAATTTGAGAATTTTCAAGTTAATGTTTCTCCCGTTTTGTTTACATACACTCCTCCTATGTAATGGTACAGATTGAACACACGGAAGATTTTCGTTACGAAAGTAAGGATCTAGTACATGCGGACAATGGATATAGATGTGTACAAAGTATTTCCTCAGAAGGAGGATATGGCAGTTAACAAAAATAATTGCTCGACGGAAAACTTAATCTCTTGACCTCGAAAACTCCATGCCAGTGCCTGTTATGGGAACAGAAAAGTTGTCCCCGTTACCTTTCCCGTTCCCACAGTTCGGGTTTGGGTACAAGGCAGAACCCAATTCCCAAATTGCACCCGAAATCTTGTGAACAAAAGTGCCGCACCCAGACTCGAAATTTTTAAAATTATAGCACCCAAACCCGATCCTGTTGCCAAAAATTAATTTTGGGTGCACCCAAAACCCTGGAACCCGTTCCCGTACCCGAAACGGAAGTTCATGTATTCAAGGATAAAAGTTATATTTTATATATTCTTATTGTTTCAATTTTTGGTAACAATTGCTATACAAAATTGCACTCAATCTATTTGTTATATTTCATTCTACTTAAGTAATTAATTTTGTAATTCAAGTCACCTTACAACGGCTAAGTAAAACATAGCCAGGCAGGGTGGCTGAGTTGTCAGAGCGTCCCGTTCGTTGCGGCTGGAGTCGGGTTTCGATTCCAGTAAAGCTCTGACACTTTCAAAATAATTTCCCTGCTCTTTCTATCTTCTACTGTAGCTTTGGGTGATGTGAGAATGGCGTGAAAGGGGCTTGCACTCTGAAGACTGGAACTATGGCCTGGATGCACAAGGGGAACTAACAGTGGACATCCTTTAGACGGAGAGGAAGTAGGAGAAGCTGCCAGAATCTGCATAGCTCGCTAGACATTCCAGTCAAAATGAGCGTCCGTTAATCTTCTTCACAAACAAACCTCCTCTCCTCCCCAATTACCTCCTACCCTACATTTCCTCGGCTGGAGCAAAGACTTGTGATATACTCCCTGAATGGGAGGAATGGACTGAGGGGTGTTGTCTAGCTCTCTGCTTACATAAATTAAGGGGATGAAATGTGTACGACACCCTGTACATATGATTCCCAAACACTCTATAACCGACGAGAGCCGGTATAAGCTTCTCAGTTGTAACTTCACAAAACGTTAGAACGAGTGTGGCATGATGACTAAGGGTCAAGTGCAAGAATAAAGCCCATGAGGAGGGCACCATTATTATTATTAAACACAACATACGCATAGAATTAATTTTTATTGTCACATTTCATCATTCGACGTGGGATTTTCTGTTCAAACAAAGAGCGTTTGCCTCTAAACTACAGCAGCGACACAAAATTAATAGGTCACACCACGCCAAAAAAAATCAATCGTGTAATTATCGATATGCTCGCAAGATTCCTCTGTTCACGGGTACGCATGAACAGAAACGGGTTTTTCAGCATATCGTTCCCGATCCTGTTGGGTACAGATCCCATTCACCCTGTATTGCACCCGTTCCCATATGGGTTCCTGTTCCCACATACTATAATTGGGAAGGTTGGTTCCCAAACCTGCACCCACACTTTTGGGTGAAAACATTTTGCACCCATATGATACCCGTTCCCGTTCCTGCACCCAAACACCCGGGTGTGACCCGTTCCCATGACAGGCACTGCTCCATGCACTTATCCATACTCAATAGAAAAGTCATTTCTTTACATCCCTGTACAGCCACAGTCTGCAAAGATGAGAAACTATTTCTTTCCATGTTTGAGTAAACGAATATGCATTTAATTAATTATTGAGGGAGCAGGTGCCAGTGGTTGGAAGAAACGTAAGAAGTATTGTCAATATTATTAAGGTCAAGATGAGGTCACTCCATTTGAGTAACATTCCAAACTTGATCAGTTATAAATCTTGCTAAAAATGTAATTAATTGGATGAAACCAATTAATAAAAGTCTCAAATGTAATCCACACAATGATTGAATAAGATAACCCGAAGGCTGATTATTTATTCAAAATGAAACTGAAAACAAATGATAATTACTTCAACAATAACTTCAGAAACTTAAAAATAGAACAAAAGGGGAATCTCAGAGGATTCTAAAAATCAAACAGGAAGGAATAACTCTCAGTCCAAGACTGAAGTTCGCAAATAAGATTTGCACAAACTTTAACACTGTCGTGTGTGAATCATACATCATTACATCACTTCATGAGATGAGACGCGTCCAAAAGTGGAGCGTGAGAAGTCCCTCGTCAGGGATTCTTTACTCTGCTCTAGACGCAGCTAGAGCTGACCTTTAACACTAATATTAATTTTATTACATGACTAAAATCACTTCTTACAACAACACTTCTTACAAATATGTATTCATACCTTACATCCCGGGGTCCGGGAAAAACATTTTGTCCTCAAAATGTGAACAATTTTATCATGAATAAAATATAAATGACCAAACATTATGTCATAATGATACCATAATAAGTACTTGTAAAGTACAAACCTGAAAATGATAGAGTAGAAAGTTATAGCAAGAGAAAAGAGAGACAAAGATTGATTTTGTATTTTTCATCTATACGTACACCTGATAATTTACAAGGAAGGCATTATCAAGTTTGCTTCACAACTGAAAGCCACTTAAAACTCTAACAATTTTGTTTAATTTCATAATTCTAAGCACTAAATGCACTGACTAAAAATATTTTTAACACCACACTTTTATATACACAAAGCACTTAATTGATGAAATTCAATAAGCACGGGGGAAGGTAACAACGGGAGCAGGATGCTGGGCGTTGTTATTATCTTCAGGAGTTGACACGAAGACGGCCTGCTGGAGGTGTCCGTGTTGACGCGAAGAGGTGCGGCGATAACGGTAACAACCGTAAATGATTAAAAGTAACCCAAAACGAGTAAAGAAAACAATATCAGTTATGGAGAAAATTCTGAATTCCAAATTATAATCACCGGTGCCGAGGCCAACTTCGAGTTGAGGGGTTGGAATGACGGCAGGGATGACTGGAAGTTTAAACGACTGCTCTTGTGCAGTCGGAGGGTGGTCGGCTGGTGTAGCTTTGGTGGACTTTACGACGTCCTCAAAATTGAAAGTTTTAGGGTCGGCAATCAGCATGAGTTGGAGTAGTTTGAAATCTTGTATGGCTTGTTCCATGGGAGACAAAGTCACGTAAGGGCTGAAATTAACACTTTCACTCGCACTAGTAACATCTTTGAGAAGTTGATGAGGAGAAATATTTTGATTGAAGGTATTAGAAGGTGAAGGCACAAAATCAAGCACTTTAGCAATTACGGGAGGAGCAAGCACAAAACCGGCTCCAAGAGCCATCACTTTTAGTGCATTAGCACGCTTTTTGTTATTTATGTCAGTGAGAAAAGGATTTGGGGCAACTTTAGAATAAGTGTGTTAATACTTACGGACCTTTGGGGAGGAATCACTAACTTTTGGTTGGAAAGAGCCTGTTGTTTGTTCATTTTGGAGAGACTGAATCCATGTGCGAGGGATGGTAAGCTGTTCCATCCTCCGGGCGGGGGTAGTGGAGCCGCTCCGCCGGAGCAGATGAGGAAGAAAACACAGAGCGTGGTGAACTTTGTGGAGAGGCCACAAATTCTCCTCGGTCGTTTAGCAGGAACTGTGGAGACATATGTGACCGAGTCGTCGGAGGAGTCCCCGGAAGGTGGGACGATGATTCCTGGTGAAGAGGCGGATTCTCCGAGGAGAGCGGAGGCCGGCTCATCGTACTCGTTGTGGAACTTTGAAGGAGGGAAGGCGATATGCAGGCGCCTCGTTCCGCACGCGAATTGGACCGCTTTGAGCGGGTCGGATTAGTGATAGGTTTTTGAACTGACACTGGGGGTGAGTCACTTTTGGAGTAGAAAAATCTTGACACGCCGGAGGTACCGGGTTGGGGTAAATCTCGGGCGGAACTAATAAAAACCGAGCTCGCGAGTGACTCGGAGCTGACTTTTGAATAGGCGGGCGACTGTGGTAATGGTATTTCGCATTTGTGAGAGGACTCGAGGGAGGGAGCAATTTCCGTTGTTTCGGAACTGCCTTTAGATGCTCGAGTGTGGACTGGGTAAAAACTTCTATGTGGATTTGAGGATCCACTAAAATCACTGGAGTGGACAGGACGAATTCCGGTGGGGAATCCCTCATTTGATGTAACAATTGTTTCCATGTTATAGCAAGGCGGTATGCTGCCGCACAATAAGCACCTCTCAATTGATCTATGAGCAAGGGCACAGCACTGGGTAATACAAGTCCCAGGGCGACGTGACGAAAAATTCTGGAGTAAATGGGAACTGAACAATCCGTTGCAGCAATGACTTGTCCAGTTGCATCCGAAAACTGAAGGGGGAAAATTTTTACAATACACTCGGCCACCGGACAATAAACTGGGATATTGGATGGAGTAGGGAGTGTAACCGAAGCTAACTGCGACCAAGGGTTCTCTCCTAATTTGAAAATTGGCCGAACTCCCAGCGTAGTCATAGGAGTCAGTTGGCCTTGGAGAGTCGGATATTGAGGGGGTGTTGGAGAGTTGGGGGATGAAGGATTCATTACGATACATGTGTAAAATGACACAGTTGGAAGACAAAAGTAAATGTGGCAAAAATTATACACGTTTGGCTTTATCAATCAATCGCTGTGACTTTCGCACCGGAAGTGGGAGTTTAGATGGAGACGAAACTTTGGATAAAACTGGAACACGAGTCGCACTTTCAGAAGATGATGATGGAGTGGAAACGTCAGGAGAGTTGGAGGATTGAAAATGACTGAGCCAAGAGTTAATGTCATCTTGGTCATCAGTGGTGTATACATACTCAGGGTGTATTATACCATTACCTAAATCTAAACTTATAAGCTTGAGCTGTGAAAGATGACACCGGACATTAGGTCGCAACCTTTGAGAAGGGAACGTTAAACCTAGCTCAGCATTATTGTTTTTATCTATGCTTACAATTGTATAGGGGCCTAACCACCTACAGAGTAATTTAGTACCACGGCAGCTGCTTCAAAAACTGTTGGAGCATAATTATTTAGAAATACCAGTATTGGAAGTACTATTACATAAGATTAAAATAATTAAACAGATCCAACGGAGAATCCCAACTTTTAGAATGACTATTAAAAATATGTATATAACATTGATTTTTGCACAAATTTGCGCACTCGTGCACGCTGTTGTCAGCCAGAGTTAAATTTCAACAAATACGGGAAAATCGCCCGAAGGAGATTTTATAGGCGGGATGAAACGGTAAAAATGATAATAAACAAACTGAGGTTTAGCAGTCCTGACATTTTTATAATCAATGTGCAACCATCCAGAATCTTACATGCTCGTTAGCATCCCATAAATGATGGAAATAATGAATGTCCTTGGATTGAAGCACTGAAAATATCGAAAAATTCGTTTGGAGAGTTTTGAGTTCCATTGCAAGGAATAGCGTAACAGGGAATGTCTCCCTATTTTGTAACAAGTGATTAGTAAAGTTCTTGCATTTGAACGAATTTTGAAGCCTTACCAGGACCTACTTGACTGATTTCAGTGATATTGTATTCAAGTAGATTTTTAGGTCCCAAACCATATTTTATCACATCAAAGGAACTCTTTCGGATAAAGAACATTTTGTTGCATGTGAAACCATCCCCATATACATAAAGTACTCATACGTACTCTACTATATTCATCACGTACACACACAGTATTCTCCTTTATTAAATTATATCATCCATATATTCCCCGTCACCTAATATTACTTACAATACATTTTGGCATGCAGTCATCCAGTGGTTTCAGGTTTCACATACTAACCACTATTGGTCACCAATCGAATCTCCATGAAATTTGATACTAACACACAGCTTTCAGAAATATAATAATAAAATCTCCGCCCATGAAGAAATGTGAATATCAAAAATTCCTGTTCTGCTGGTTGTTTGGGATCGTGTCAGCAATCCTAACGAAGAGACCTGACAAGCAGCTCTTTGAAAAGTTCATAAAACTTCCTACAAGTAAGTACCAAAACATGAAGAAATCGTCATTCTGAAACAATATAGACTTACTTGGCCGTTTTGGACATTTTGCAGGAAATGGTCCCACAAAATCAAAAAATCTGTATCCTTCGGTTTTGCACTCATTTCATTGAAATAAACTTGAGTCGGAACAAATTGGGGGATACAAATATTTTATGAGTTTGCTCATGAGCACGCCCTTATGTGAGCTATCTGAGACAAATAATCATGGTCACCATTCATACATAAACAGGGACTAAGCCACGTCGGGAAAAGTGGGGGGTACAACGACCCCCGAAAAAATGCTTCAAATTTCATGTTTTGTAGCTTTTTATTTACATACGTATTCGGACTTTTCCACTGTATTTAGAACAGAACAGTGTGATCACTAAATTTGGTAATAAGCATTACAAATTCCCAAACACTTTTGTGGTAGACTTTATTCACGAAGGTCCTCATGAGCTCTTCAATATCAAGTTGCTTTGAAATATCTGGGAAGCAGTGAATGACGCAGCAGTGGTTTAGTCTTTCCTGTCCAATTACGGATCTTGGATATGTTTTTATTCGTCGTAAAGTGGAAAATGATCTCTCAGCTGTCGCGGAGCTGACTGGGAGCTTTTTTTTTCCTTAACTTTGGAGAACATTTGCCGAACTTCTGGGACACAGGCCTTAAACCACGACAAACATCCTGTTACAGAGCTTCGGTCTACTCCTTCAATCCCATGAATCATAGTCATTTGAAGATTAAGTCTCTCAGAATTGAACTGGTACAAATCTGATATAGCACCTACTTGGTGCTCCCGGGATTTTGGTTCCAGTTGATTCCAGTTAAGCAATATATTCTCTAACTTCTGGATTTTTTTGATCCCGGGCTGAATCAAAACGACTCTTGAGTTCTGCAACAACATGGTCGATCGAATTGTTGAATATGTTTTGGTACCTTACTTCTGCAGTTGTAAAGACAGGTGAATTTATTGCGCCCAGTGTTTCGTTTCTAAAACGAAACTTTCCGTTACGTTTCAGTTTGTTTCAGTTCGTTCATTAAAATTTCAGTTCAGTTTCAAGTTTCGGTTCAGACTCTGACACAAAACAAAACTGTCTCACTGAAACACGTTTCAAACGTTTCAAATGAAATATAATTCTGCGGAAAAAATGCACGTGACACGAACATTTTGCTGCTATAATATAGAATACCCCAGTGAAATCGTCTTTGGACAGTTTATGGGCTTGGGAAACCGTTAAATCCTGAATAAAAAATAATTAATTAATATTTAGTAATAGAAAACATCTAAATCCTTATAATTTACATAAAATCTCTAGGTATAATTTTCATTATGCCTTGAATGTTACCACCACGGAGTTAACGACATACTTTGTGGGGCATGTTGGATCCTGCTTTGAACATGCAAAACGATTGGAGTTACACGAGCCACCCAAGACTAAATTTACATTTATAAGTATGCCTGACGTCATAGTAAACTTAGTCAGTGAACACCGGGCCATAAAGTATTTAATGTCAAGCATTTTAAATTGTCGCACCTGAAACGATCGTTTTGCGCTTCGTTTCAGTTCACCGAGCAAAATGAAACGAACTGAAACACTATATTTTTGTGAACTGAAACGAAACCATAAATTCGGTTCATTTCAGCGTCCAAACTGAAACGAAACCAATTTTTCGAAACGAACTGAAACAGTGGGAGCACTAGGTGGAATATTTATTCCCTACCGCTTTGGTGTTTCTACCACTGACGGTAGAACGCTGTATTTGTGATTTTGCTCAAAATCTCGGCTGGGTTCAAAATGCTGTGTAAAAGGAGCAAACCAAAATAAGTCTTCGTTTTTGAACTGCGTATATAATCCAGATGCTGCAATTGCACATTTACCCACTAACTTCGTCAATCGCCAGTGTGTGCACACATTTTAAGGGACACTCATAATTTTGCAGTGTTGTGGTGCCACTAGACCCTCTCTTCGTCCATCTCCTCGAACAAAGGGGCTGAACCCTAACTACTGAGAATTCTTCATTCTCTTTAAATGAAACTTTCCTGTGCTTCAATTCATAGTCATCATTTCACCGTATGTATTGTGTACTACCTAAACCTTAAGGTTCTCAAGCTTAGAAGCTTGAATGAAGTATTAAAGACGACTGATACGACATGATGCACTGAACTGATAGGGGCTTTTCGGCTGATGATCATTTCAGCTCGACGAGAGTTTTTCTGCCATGGTTGTGCATACGCTCATGTAATTATTACATTTTAGGTTACTAACTGACCCGATGAATGTCTGATTTCGGTAAATTCAGAGCTACTAATTTTGGAAATTGACATTTGTCGTCAAAATTGAGGGGGGTACAATCCATATACTGTACCACCCTGGATACAATCAGGGGGGTACACTTTACCACCTTTACCATAGGGTTGTTTAGTCCCTGTTGGTGGCCAAACGTAAAGCCACTCAATACAGCTTTTGTATGAAAATTGTCCATGTTTTCTTGTATGTACATAATGATGCTCTGGTGTGCCAATAATGACACTGGGACCTGGACTGACCACATCCTACTCAAATTTTTAATATATCCCAAATCTAGTTATACATCCAATTACTCAAAAAAAATCCAATAATAGTTGTGATTGGTTAATGCAAAAATATTTTTGTAATACACATACATACATACATACGTGCATGGCGTTGAGTTACGCTAAAATATCGTTTTGTGTTTACACGCGCTTGAACTTTAACGTTATTCCGTTACATGCGTTGTACACCCTTGTCCCATTACCGCTCCAATTTAGTTAATATAATTAATTGTAAGAATTGTTAATTAATTGCAATTACTACTATTATTTTATTATTACGATCTCTAATTCAATTAGTCCAGTTTACCCGTAGTAACAATTCTATTAGAACTAAGGGAATTCCATTCCTTGATAATTATTTAAGCAATGCTTCATTCCTTGATATGTATACCCTATCTAATAATTCCAGAATTTTTAATACGTTTTAACACCCTAAATGTTCGTAGATTCAGCTAGTGGCAACAAATTCATCCTTATGAGATGTTCAAAATTTCTAAGAAATCTTCCACTTCCCAATATTTATAAATTTTTGAAACGAATTGTTCCCAAGGATTCAAAAATTGCTAAGGAAATTTAGAAAAGTTTACATTTTCATCTTGCATTTTTTAATCCAAATTATTGATGTCGGATGGTTAGTCAAAAATAATCGGGCTTCTTCTAAACGGGGCAATTTCGAGACCCACATATTGTCCCGATGTCATTTCGGGACGGAAATTCGGACGGTTTTACAAACTTTGATAGTACACAAACATTTTTCATTTTACCAGAATTTCAATGGTTTACTTTCCATTTTAATTTTTACAATTAAGAGGGGATCACTTGTTACCTATCTAGTCATCTGGCTTTAGACCCGGTTTCTTATTTTGACTTGTTTCTGCCTTTTAATTTGCTGTATGGTCGGACCTTATGGTTAACCAAAGGTGTCGTGGGTGAAAAACAATACCTGTATTGACTTCATTGACACTTGAATAAACCAACTTACTTTCTTACTTACAATCTGGCTACCAATGTGAATAGATTTGGTGACGTCGAAATGAAATAACATCTCTGAAACTAAAAGCCTTGAGATTAGCATTATCAATGTTCCATAGATGCGACAAGATTACTCTATGGAAAATGAATAAAAAACGCTTTAATAAATTACCTTACCTTTCAAAATTATCAGTCACAATTATTATGAGGTTAGTAGGAATTTAAACACTAATTACTATTCCTATTTGCCGAAATGTCGATTATAAAAGGAAGGATTTGTGAGGTCTACATATCACAAAGCCGGGAGACATCCAAGGCGGTTGTAATTGATCTAAAAAATGAAAATATTATAATTTAAAAATTGTGCTTACGTTTTATATATAATATATAGTTGATAACTTGAGAAAGTTTTGAATTATTTCCAAAATTTTAATTAAAATAATGAATTTTTATAATAAAAGCCTTAAATGTTTACTGTGGGATTGGTTTTAAATGAGCTAATTTAGAACAATAGTTGGGAACATAAATACTAATTCCTTTGCGGAGAAATTAAAATGATGCTGTATTAAAATTATAATACGAAATTTATTAAGGTATTTGAAAATAAGTTCAAGGGCAAGTACAGTCTCACATTTGTGCTCGACTTAAATTGTCCTTTTGCAAGACGCGTTTGATTCCTAATAATTACTTTTTAAAATAAACAATTTATATTTAATATTTAAAACTTGGGTCAGAGCATAAGTGTAAACGTGCACTCTACAGATAGCTTCTTTTCAAACGTATTATCTCAAAACGTCAGTCCAAACTTTCACTAAAACCTTGATTTATAATATTAATCTCCGTATATTCGGAGATTACGGGACAAGCTTATTTAATTTCGGAGGTTATGACATTTTTGGTATTGACATTGGTAGTCAAGTGTGGAGATACTCTGTTTAGTTGATGATTTTTAAACACATTTTACATCTTGTATTTAGAATTTCTCAGGTGTGGATCCACGCTTCCTTGCAAGTCATGTATTATACATAGGATCATATTAGGTTTTATGGCTGATTTAGTGCAGCTTAACAATTATTTTTATAAGTGTAATATTTTTAAGTATACCCTACGAGTAGTCAAATTTACAAAAAATCTTACATCTCCATAATAAATTTGTGTCATGGATTTTTCCAAGGGTCCAACAAAAGCTAGAGAAAGTTGGAGAAATTTCAATTTTTAGCATGTAAGTATTTGTTTTTACTTGAAAAAAATAAACATTTTTAGAAAATCATTTTTATTGAAAATTGAAACAATTAATAATTTTCAGAACAGTGGCTTTAGAGTTGACTGCCAAAAATGATTTAATACCCTTCAAAATTTTTACCACCACAAGAAAAATATTTTGCAAGAAGTTGTAGCACACAGTGTATTTTCCTACACGGGATATTAGTACTCTGACTGAATTGTCTGTCCAAGGGTAAGCAGGTTCTGTAATGCGACTAATTTGTTTATTAACAGGAATGTTACTGTCAATGTTATTTAGCCAATTTTAAACAGAAATGTCTTTCTGCTGAAATTTTACATCACAAAAATCCGAGTTGGGTAATTTCGTCAGTTAATACAAGAATTGCGTTTTAAGAGTCAGTTTGTCGTTCACTTCTTCAATTCAGATTATTAATCTGAGTAAGTTCAAGGCAGGGGTCGGATTTTTGTAAATCTCCCTGGAAGATTATTTCTGAATTTCCCTGCTGACTATTATCTCCCTGCGGGTAGGTCCTCAACGATTTCAAAAATCCCTGCTGAAAAAAAGGTCAACGATTTTCAAAATCCCTGTTTCCACAAAAAAATCTCTTACAAGACGTGAAAACCCTGCCAAATTTGGCCAATCAAGCCAAAAATCCCTGTTTGCTTAACAAGTTTCCCTTAAACTCGTCAACATATTTGAAAATACCTGCCAAAAAAAAGGTCAACGATTTTAAAAATCCCTGTTCGTAAAAATAAATCCCTTCCCTATGAGATTTTCCCTGCCAGAAATATTTTTTTCCTGGGAAGATTCTTCCCGTCTTCCTACAAAAATCCGACCCCTTGTTCAAGGCAGTCAAACAGGGAAAAACTGTAACAACGACGTCGAAGTTCAAATATTTTTGATGGATTCTGAATGGACTAGTGTTTATGAACGGTACCAAAACAGGGACTCGACCCGACTCGTTTTCCCGAACCGAAAAAAATCCCATTTCTGTTCCCGAAACCGGAACCGATATTTTCGTGTCCGGGAAGTTCCCTATTGTGTCTATGTGATGTATACTTATCTGTTTGCCCTTACTTACGTTGACCGTTGTAAATATCACACGGGTGATTACGGTGCATGGTATACGCAATGTAAATGAATTACTGTAGTACATTTGACCTCCTGATTTTAAAAAAGTATCGGATTATTCATGTGCCCTGAGGAAAGGAAAACAGGTCACATAAACACATAATAATATTGCGATTGTCTGCTTACATTTAAAAATTGGTTACTCTGTCCGGCATGTTGCTTTTCAATAGGTCACATCGCGCACTAGTGAGTTTTATTTCGCTAGTCACAATGATATTCAACGATGAAGTCCTGTTACCGATTAATGTTCAGTCCTGAATTAAAATTATGGTCACAATTTATTTCTTCGATGCTTTGATGAGTAATGTTACGCAAGCAAGAAAGAAGTTAAAAAATGACAATGATATGAAGAGGGGACTGAGTGGTTACGTCATGTTAAATCACGCGTAGTTATTATAAATGAATGACTAAATTCATGACGTCATTTGTGGCGTATCCCTAAGTGGGGTTATATTAGCAAGCGTTACCACTTCCTAATGTCAATAATAAGCTACTCTACGTTTACAATCATGGTGTTAATGTCCACTGTGTCAAATGGATGGATTTGTAAACTATGTAGCATCAGCACATTCGTTTCAAAAAATATTCCCATAATCTGAACCATATTTGCAGCCATTCAGTTCATAAAAGGGTGGACTGAACTGAACTAGCCCTAATTTTCATGTTACTTTTCGTTTTTTTGAGTGAACTTGAACGAACTAGCTAAATGCAAATTTATGATTGAATGAATTTGAATTCAACTCAGTAGAACTTATTATGAACGTGAAAGAACGTTCATCATACGTTCAAGTAACACAATCTGCACGTAAATGAACTTCAGAGTCCAGGTTTGAATATAAACTTTTATATACGTGAACACAACACGAATATGATCTATCTATAAATTGCAAGACCATATATTTCATAGTTATAATCTCCAAACCTAGAACGCTGGTTTTTGACTATTCATTTCAATGACATTAAATTACAAATCAAAGAAATAGGTATTTACAAGCAAGCTGGTTTCTTATATTTAATTACGCATATTTGGCACATTTTGGCGAAATCGTATGAATTAAAACGCGCAATAATTGTAAGCTTATTTATAAGATTTATTACTTGAATCGTTCTGTACACTGGAAAGTAGTTATCTAATCAGTCAATTAGCAAAAATTCGTGTTTTAGTCAAAGTTCAAAGTCAGCTATACAAATATAACTAAATGTAACTGAAATATATCCTAAATTACTTGAACTTCTTGACTGCTAAGAGAGAGCGAACTGAACTTAACTACCGAAACGTATATAATGAATTGAATTGAACTTTGAAAGAATACTGGCAAAGATGAACTGAACTGAATGTAACGACTGGAAAGTACGTAGTGAATTGAACTGAACTATGACAGGTTTTGAACAAGCGGAATTGAACTTAACTGAACGTCACGAAAAAATTTGGGATGTGCATGCACCTGAATTTGAACTTTGGGCCAAAACTGCAAGTATGATCTGAACGTTGACTAAAGTATGCAATTCACTTGTTTTTAATGAATAATTTGCATGTGATTTATTAAAAAGAAGCTGGCAGCTTCCTTACCACGTTGAAAATTGTAGCCTTTAGCCATAAAGATTAGAACCAAATCAGTGAGATATATATTTCATTACAATTCCAAAAAAAATGAAAAATAGTGTTTGAAAATGTAATCTGCATATATAGTACGAATGTTTTAAAGTGTATAAATTTACAAATGGTTTCGATAACCTTGTGATTTGATTGTGAACGCATTACAAGACACAACCTTATGATTTCCATGCAAACAAACATTTTGTATTTATTCCACAAAATTGTGTAAATTTCATTTCATTCGAAAAATTTTTGCTATAGCTTTTATTGTTGCATACAGTTTGCTACTGATTTAAGTGATTTATCTCCCTTTACGAGATCACTAAAAACATCCTGTTGCAATGTTTTCAGATGATCATTGCCATGTGCAACTACAACCTCTAATTCACGCGGTTGGGTTTCGTCTTGCAACTTCTCCACGGCCAGCAGAAAGTAACTTGTATTCTTGCACACTTTCATAAACTCTGGTTTCCAATTTTTAAATCTATATTTCCGGTCACATCGTAGTAAATAATGCCACAAATGTACCATTACAACGGAATGAGTAACGACCAAAATTGTTTTACTTTCCAATCCAGAATCCAGGATCATTCCAATTTTCTGCAATAAATATTAAAGAGACTTAAAATAAACAATCATTCATCAAAAATATTTTCATTATTAAAAACTCTTTGACTAAACCGTTACTTGTAAAAATGATTCCAGCCTCCGCTCAACATCAAGCCTAGTTTCTCCTCCCTCTGGAGTCCAATCAAGGTAATCACCCCCTGACTTCAACAGCGCTTGCGCCAATTCTGTTGTAGTCTTTTGTTCATATATGCCCAGATTCTACAAATACATATGTTTCATTGGATTATAATAAAATGTTTAATTAGGATACAAACAACAATATTATTCATTGTGAAGAAGTATCTACTACAACGGCTGTGGGTAGTGAATCAATTGTCGGGGTGACCGCGTTGCCTTGTTGAAAATATTTTCCATGTAATATTTTTTCAAGTTACCCGTTCTCGAATGTCAGGATCCACAACTATGATATCATCACTGTATGTAGCTTTAGATTCAGATAGGATATGTTGCGCAGTGGAAACAGCCCTGACATATGGACTTGCAAACACATGCGTAAAGGTGACATTTCGTAAATGGATTCCCAATTTGTTTGCCTGGGAAATCACACAAAGATACAAGTCTAGTATTAATTTTTACGTGGTACCCGTAATTGAGTTGATCCATCAACCAAGGATGTAAGGGAATATAATAATACGGACAATTTCCCTGAAACTAACTTTAGGGGCTGAAACACACGATAGTTTATATTTTTAGTATACGTTTAAATGTTTTTTACAAATGTCCACTATTTATGTCTACTGGCTCGGATGAAATATTTAAATTATAACTTTATGGATGTCTACATTGAACTTTAAATTCATTTTAACAAATACCTGGAGACGACCGCGTTCGCTTAATATGTTTTCATCGGGTGAGAGATTGTCAAGCAATTGATTTCCAATGCTTTCTCCGCTGAAATGAAAAAATCAACGATAATTTAATAATCATACATTTCAATGTATATTTAAAAATGGTATAAACCGTACTGCCTAACGAAGTAAATATGACTCATTTTTCCAGGATCCAACTAATGGAATGAACGTCAATGAAACTTTTCCATCAACTGAGTGAGCACAACGTATAATTGTTGTTGTTGTAATGTAGACCGGTTTCATGGCATGGGATATTTATATCACATTTTCTAATCGGCATTGACTTAGGTACTCTCGACGTCTTAATTAGTGTTTTTACACATTTGTCCAAGGTGGACATAAACATTTGTTGCGCATACAACATATATGTTGTAGTTATTAAATATTGTCTGATTCTCTCTTTTTGTAGAAAATTTGTTTTCCAGATATTAAAAACTTTTCTTCGTTTACCGTTATTAAGTTCAGATTAAAAATTTCAAGACAACAAAGGGAATTCGGGGTTACACAAGCCACTTAAAAGAATCGATTTCTTGCCTATACGGTGTGAAAAAAGGTTAGGAGAACAAAGATAAGGAAGTAAGTTTTTTGTGTATACAGATACACAAGAGTTTAGAGATTCTATTGGGGACACAAATTCTGACAATTATTCCTGTCCCAATATTTTTTCAAAACCTTTGTCCCCAGTTCCGTCCCGACAATCGGGACACGGTGACAAAAACCATGTCCCCGTCCCGTCCCCAAAATATTTAAAAAACGTTGTCCCCAAAATCGGGGCATACAAAATTGGTGTCCCGTCCAGATAATTACTAAAAACATTTGTCAACATTCTCATACTGAAAATCGGAACATGAGAAAACATTTGCACAAACCATAAACATAAAAAACACATTTATAGTATCGTAGTTCCAAGATTCCTGCTTAATGCAGCTTAAATTACAGGAATATTTTAACAATTATTAATATTCTATTGCTGTTCTATTTCGGTCGCCCAAGTTATTCTGTCACTCAAGTTTCGAATCGCTTTTTAAATAACATGTATGATTACTTTCTTCAATTATGATTGTAAATATAACTTGTCTTTATTCGCTCTAATGCCAAAATCTAATAATCCTAATCATAAAACCATTATGAAATGCCAGTCATTTCTTGAGTAGTAAGCTACATTTTCTCCAACCTAAAATCGAATGTCGTACATGAGGTCAAAAATGCTCACAGAATATTTTACTCATGAGCATTAAAAGCTGAAACGTTATCCTTGTTCTGTTATGCTTACTCATCCCGTCCCATTATACACGCGACCAAATCCCGCCCCGAATACAAGGGGGACAATTTTTTTGGGACGTCCCTGTCCCCAGTAGAAGCTCTGCAAGAGTTATATTATACTTGTTTGAGGGAGCGTTCACAAATGACGTCATCCAAAATACTGGTTTTTAGGCACCCAGTCACACACTTGTCATCAGACATCATCATGTGATGAAACGACGCACCCACCCCATGTAATGACGTCCATTTTGCCTGCCGAAAATGTCCGGGCATTTTGGGCATTTTCAATTCATGGCATTTTCGGCATCTATGGCATTTTCGGCATTTTTGGCATAATCCGCCTAGGGCAGGCATTTTCGGCATATTCAATCATTTCTTGGAATACTTCTGCCTGGACTCTTTGTATTATTGTTTCAGCGAGGTAAATTTCGATACATTTTTTGTTTGAATCAATGCAAATATCTTTACAAATGCATACCTGAAATTTCATTATTGTAGCGTGTCGCGTGTCTTGATTCACTATACTAACATTTGTATTATCATTATTTTAAATCTCATTCCATTTTCTTATTTTTTACTTGAGATTTAATCAGGATACCTCTAATCAATGACAATATTCAGCTTCATTGGTCAGACATCGGTGAAAATAAAATGTTGTGTAATTACTTTCATAACAAGCAGTTGGATTATACCATGAAGTGGCGTGCTCGCATGCAAGTTTAAAAGCCCAAGTGAAGGTAAAATGGGAATTATCCAAATTTATTACCAAAACGGGTATTGCTCTGAACATCGATGTGACCAAAGAAATCGATTTAAGCTCACAAGAATCAGCGTTGGTGAAATAATTCTCAACAAAGCCAGAACCGAGTTCATCAAAACAAATTAGACATGATTATCATGTGTATAAAATATCACTGCATTCCCTAAATTGGAAAAAATATTTTAGATGACGAAAATTATAGTTTTACTTTTCACGAGTTCGAAGGTGAGTTGATGTTGAGGATATTGTTGAATTAGATTAACAATGCACGGGGAAGAAACGATGTAGGAATACTAATAGTTTACAAATGGCTATGCTTTAGATTAACTCATTCTGTAAAATGCATATTTTTAAATGAAGTTTGGCATTTAAAACAATCTAGTCTCTAAAAAAGAGCGGTAAATAATGATTATTTACAAAAAAAATCGAAAATGCCCAAAATGCCTGCCAAAAATGCCCAAAATGCCGGGCATTTTGAAAGTAGGGCATTTTCGGCATTTTCAGGGCATTTTTGGCATTTTCAGGGCATTTTCAAGCGGGCAGGCATAAAACCGAGGGCATTTTCATTTGGCCAACCCTGATGACGTCATCATCACCAGGGCTGCACTATTGAAAATGCCCTGGGTTTTATGCCTGCCTACCTAAAAATGCCCTGAAAATGTCTTAATTTGAAAATGCCTGGCATTTTGGGCATTTTCGACAAGTAAGCAAGTCGAAGCAGGTTGAATCAAACTACCAAAACTGTTAACGGTTAAGCAAAAAAAAGCGTTTGTAACATTCGTTGGTTGATGACATCATCATTTGGTCAAATCCACCCTACCACTGCGTCATCAACATCATCATCTCCCGTTAGCACCCACCCACTAATTTGATGACGTCATTTGTGAACGCTCCCTTGACAAAAATTCCTGACCCCAATCCCGTAAATTCGATTGCCACATCAAGCTAGATCAAGGCTACACTAAAATTGTAGCACCTATTCTGTGAATGTAGTGAAAATTAACTATAAAATTAGTTGTAGTTGGTATGTTCTGGAAATGCTTAAATTGGGCTTTGGACGCAAAATCTCCGCAACATAATCAATATGCACCGGTTATTTAATCTCGATGGAATTAATTTCTCAAGGTTAGGTGATTTGGATTACCCACGAAGTGACAGTGTTACGTCAACTTCAATAAAGACATTTGTAGCATGACAAAAAATAGAAATGCAAGTATAGAAGTGACGTAAATGAAAAAAGGAAAATTCCGAACTTTTACCATGACAATTAAAAAATATTTAATATTATGGTGTGTATAAATGTGCGTACTCTTAGAAATTGTCAGACTAAATGAAGAATCAATAAATACTGGAACTGTTCCACACATTCCAGTGAATACGTAAACAGCAATGCAGGATACATTTTCAGAAGATTGTATCACAGGAAATCAAATCCATTGTGAGTTCACATGGATTTCATGAAGAGAGTAGTTTATACGAAATACACAGAATTTCTCTCCCCGTTGGAAAGTGACTTAACCTTGACAGCAAACGAGTTTTCATGGTTAGAATTGAAAAGCAGTGCAAACAGTGTGTTAAAAATAAATAACAGCATTGGGAACAACGAATATGTGAATCTCACAAGCGTGTTAGATAAAGCAAAATTTCTCAGGCTCACTGCAATTCTCAGTCGAATGCAATTACGGCAATCAAAGAATTCATGTTTCCTAATAAACAAAGTACAGTGAATTTCCTATATAGCGGTTCTTAATGGATGACAAAATACATATCAATGTGTGCGGATACCATTATATCTTACTACTATGTAATGTAAATGTAATCCTATGGAAAGTTCAGACATTCAAGAAAATGCTGTTTAAGAGGAAACCACTGTATTATAAAATCACTGTACAACAAGTGCAGGAACCCATGTCCAACCTGACCATAATCTCCATGACGTCAATTGGTGTCTCAGAAACTCATAAGTGAGCGTGTACATATTACGTTTCATTTGTGATGAAGGGAGTGGAAAGATTTTTATGGATTTTTGCAAACCTCCCTAGTAGATTGTTTCTAAATTTTCCTGCTGAATCAAATGCGGTTGTAATGGGGTCCTTAAAAATTTCAAAAATCCTTGTTGGAAACATGATTTCCTTACAAGACGTCAATTCACTGCTCCAATTAAGGTAAACCAATCTAAAAATCCCTGTTTGCGAAACAAATTTCCCTGAGACATGCCAACAAATCTTAAAATCTCCGCTAAAAAATGTCATCGAATTTAAAAATACCTGTTAATTTTAATTGTGATGTAATTTTGGAAAATCCCTTGATCTCAAAAGGATTTTCCTTGCTGGAAGTAAGTAAACTTTTCTAAGATTAAACATGGAAGTTTAAAAGCATTATTCCAGGGAGGCCTACAAAAATCCGGCATTACCCTTAAGGGAGCGATTCATAAATATTAGATTCACCCAGTTTCGCAGCAACTTCTTGATTTTTGGATTTGAAGAACATTAACTGTTTTGCTCAAATATCATACCAAATACAAAAACAGTGAATCAAGAGCATTCAAAAATCAAAGGCAAAATTAAAACTAAGGCTTAGTCTGGCACGATTCGAATATATTATTTTGTAGAGCGTATTGCTCCATGCAGCTTTTTATTGATTACAGAGATTTATCTAAAAATGTCATACTGGTTACAGTAACCCTTTGCAATGACTTCAGGTGAACAACTACTGCCTCTAATCCATGGTGTTGGCCTTTGTAATAAACTCGATATCGGAACCGGAAGGCTAATTATATTTTGGGAAAGACACGACAGAGAGTCTCACATACTAGAATAACATTATAAAACTATATCACAATGGTAGAGAATTATGTCATACTAAATATGTAATCACTGAAGTCCAGATGACAGACTTCAACTCACTATGGAGTGTGTGAAACCGCTGAGTAAGGGTTTCTCGCCCTGCATGAAGAGGATGAGAACACGTCATAATGTAAGAGACGCATGACTGGCGTTTGCAATAGAATGTTGCTCAGCTGGCAATGCAAAATATTTTAATTGAGTTTAATTAATGAACAGAGGTAAAATAATATAAGTACACTTCCTGATAACTCCATTTGTAAGATAAGGTTTCCTTCGTAGTTCGCAAATTTATGTTTTACATGGAAACAAACATTTTTATTTATCCCATTAAATTTTGCGTATTTCATTCCATTCGAAACAATATTTGTGCTGTAAATTTTATTGCTGCATGCAGATATTTTCCGAAGCCAGGAATTTTTCTCGATTTGTAAAACTACTGAAAGAATCATGTGACAACGATTTCAGATGATCACTACCATGTGCAGCTGCAAACTCTAATACATACGGTTGGACATTGTCTTGCAACATCTCCACACCTAGCAGAAAGTAACTTGTATTCTTGCAATATTCCTGAAACTCTGGTTTAAAATTTTTAAATATATATTTCTTAACACTTTTAAGCAAATAATGCCACAAATTCACCGTGAGAGTGCAATGAGTGACGACCAGAATGGTTTATAATTCCAATCCCAATTCCAGAATCATTCAAATTTTCTGCGATACATTTTGAAGGTACTTAAAATTCAAAAAAAACATTTTCGTTGGTAAAAATAAGTTAACCAAAACGTTACTTGTAAAAACGCCTCCTGCCTCCTCTCAACATCAAATCTAGCTTCTGCACCCTCTGGAGTCCAATCAAGGTAATCATTCCCTGCCTTCATCAGCTCTTTTACCAATTCTGTTGTAGTCTGTGGTTCACGTATTCCTAGATTCTATATTGTCCCATTGGATTATAATACAGATAGAATATTTAATTAGATGTAGAATACAAACATAACAATATTATTCGTCACCACATAATTCAAACATGTTACTGTAGCACATTAAATCTATTGATTTTGGAGAGGATCGTGTCTTTCATGTGACCTGAAGAACAGAAAACAGGTCGTAAAAATACAAATTGATACTTCAAGGCACCGAGAGGTTGCGCAATTACTAGGTGCTGCTCTATATATAACCGCACGAATATTCTTACAATCGATGGATGCCCTGAAATCCTTTAGTATCCCATATAAGTCCATTAATCCACGAGAAATTTAAACAAAATCTATTATAACAGTTTTCATTATCATATTATCATTCCAGAAAATGTCACAATTGTCTGCGTACGTTTGATATTAGTTATTCTATCCATCATGGTGCTTTTCGATGCATCACATCGCGCTCTTTAGAGTTTGATTTTGCTAGTCATAATGATATTCAATGATGAAATCCTGGTATCGTTTAATGATGAGTCCTGAATTAAATTATATCTCGGATGCTTTGAAGAGCATGTTACGCAAGCGAGAAAGCATCTCAAAAAAATGACGTCATGATATGTAAAGGGGACTGTTGTGTACACGGTTTGAAATAAAAAAATTAAAGCAAGTTGATTGTGTATTCACGAGGCTGGACTAAAATCAACTATCCTGCGAATACTGTATAATTAAAATGAATGATAAAATTTTTTTTATTGGTAGTTAGTGTGTACTAGAAATGTTAACATCAGGTTTTAAGCCACAATGGCTTCACGCCATAATGTATAAGTGCCGTTGAATTAATTTTAATGGAATTATTTTCACGCAGTCAGATTGATAGGAAAAAATAGACGATCAGTAGTACCACGTCAGCTGCTTCAAAAACTTTTGGAGCAGAATAATTATTTAGAAATACCAGTATTGGAAGTACTAATGTATTACATAACATTGAAATAATTAAACAGATTCAACGGGAGTCCACACTTTTTTAATGACAATTAAAAATATGATTATTATAGCATTGTTGTGTGCACAACTTTGCCCACTCGTGCACGTTGTTGTCAGCCAGAGTTAAATATCAACAAATACGGGAAAATATTTAATAAAATTATGGATTCCCAAATCTTCCGTAGTAAATATTATTAATCATGATAAAACGGTAAAACTTATAATAGAAAAACTAAGGTTTAGCAGTCCTAAAATTTTTATAATCAATATGCAGCCATCCAGTCCCATAAAGATGGAAATAATAGAGTCCAATCAATGACCCTGGATTGACGTACCGGGAAAATTCGTTTGCAGGATACTGAGTTCCATTTCAAGGAATAGCGTAACAGGGACCGTCTCCCTCTTTTGTAACAAGTGACGTATAAATTTTCTCCAAGTGTACGAATTTTGAAGCCTTCCCAGGACCTACTTGACTGATTTCAGTGATATTGTATTCAAGTACATTTTTAGGTCCGAAACCATATTTTGTCACATCAAAGGAACTCTTAAGGAAAACGAACATTTTGTTCCATGTGAAGTTTTCAAATTGAAATAACAAGTGTAAACCTGACCCCATGCCCATTCGGGATCGAATGAAATTTTGTGTCAGGTTTGTATAGCTGGCCCAATAACCCAGAGAGGACAAACGTTCGGGTCATCTCGCCCTAGTTATAACGTCAAAGTTTCAAATTAGAACTCGTCGTTATAGGGTCGCCCCTGTTCAACTTAAATTTTCAAATGTTAAATCATTGATTGTCAACAGGGATTTTCGAAATTATTGAGGGGTTTTACGAAAATGTTTTTTTGTCAGCAGGGATTTTCAAATTTGTTGACCTTTTTTTCAGTAGGGATTTTTGAATTTGTTGGGGTGTATTACGAAAATTGTTTTGTCAGCAGGGAGTTTTAAACTTGCTTCGACCAGGGACATCATGACCAGCAGGGAAAATTTAAAAAATCTTCCAGGGAGATTTACAAAAATCCGACCCCTGGCATGGAGTTTGTGGCTATTAAAATTTCGCGCTCTACTCTTAGGATCAGCGCGCAAGATTTAAGCATACAGTAAGTCTCCACGACTGGGCTTGATTTGTAAGCGGTTAAGCCTCTCCAAGTAATTGTTCCTGTGAAGCGCAGGGCTGCTACTAGTTATACTAAAGGACACATTTTGTCATGCAGTCATTATAACTGATTTCAGGTTTCACAAACTAACCACTATTGGTCACCATTGGAAACTCCATGAAATTTGATGCTACCACAGCTTTATGGAACAAATTGTGACCAATATTGGTCAATCTCAGGCCAAAAAACAAATTGTGACCAATATTAGTCAAACTCAGGCCAAAAAACAAATTGTGACCAGGTCACAACCAAGGATTCATTAAGTTTTACAGGGTACCCTTTATCTACGAGTTATAATTTTAAAAATCGGTACGATTTCCCCCGCAAACCAGGGCGAAATGGCCCAAACTTTTATTCTCGTTGGGACATTGAGCCAGGTCACTAAGCTTCCACAAAATTTCATTTCGATCCGGAGTGGGCATATGGCGAGAGCTACTTGTGAGCTTGTTCATTATGAAAGTATACACGCATGTAGACCATTTTGCTTTTAGTGAAAACTGCGTGTGGTACACTTTTGGGAAGGCTTGTAACTAATCCGTTTTGCCTTTAAGGAAAAAGGCAAGTAGACCATTTTGCTTCTAATCAAAATTGCACTTATTCCATTTTGCCTCTGCACTGACGATATGTAAAACATTGTACGCTTGTGAATATTATTATTTTTATAACTCTCAAGTGCTGAAACATCAACTGAAGGACATGATTTGCGTCGACTGACGTATACACAGTAATTAACGTAGAATACAAGCTTAACTTGTAGCAATTAACTAGCGCTTCTCACAACTCAAGTTCTCATGCTATTTGAACCTGAAGTTGCACTTGAAATTGAATGCTCAACTTATTGTTTTCCTCCTAGTTGTATTTGCCCATTGTCAATAAATTTTTTAATTGACAATCAATTATCGGAAGCCAACTTCTAGCTTCAATACTTGAAGTTGGCAATTGCAAGTAGTCATATTTGTACAAATTGAAGTTGCACTGAAATTGACTTGAAGATGATTTAAATTGAGTCGAACAATTTAACGTGAATTAAATACTTCTGCTTAATATCAAAATGAAAAATATAATGGTTTACATCATACTCGTTTATGTATTTCAACAGGTAAAATTACATGAAGCTACACTTAATACAATAACAGTAAAACTAAGCTTCCTCGAGGAACGTTTTAGAAACAGGAAAGGATTTTTGCTTCAAAACACCGTTTCGTTTTGAAATTGTCAATTGAAAACTTCAACTGTCAATTATTTGTACTTCAGCAACTTAAAGTTCTAATTGAAATTGCAAGTTGCAACTACTACTAGGCACGAATGACGTTGGCTAAAGAATTTGTAATGTAAATGTTGAGTTGACAATGAAAAATATTCTAATTGTTAGTAATGGACCGAGGTAAAATTATGTAGGCATACTTCCTTATCACTCTAAGTGAAGTTTTCCTTTCTAGTTCACTACAAAGTATAAATGAGTGTGTGTTTGACACTCTTCTGAGTAAAAATAAAAACTAACTTAAAGAAGGCAAAATTGAGACACAATACTTATTCATTCAATGCATATCCCAACTCTACTGACAAGGCATAAAATAATTTAGCATATACACTACATGCACTTAGAACTGGAGAATGCTAAGCGATTTGCAATAAAACTCCTCGACGACGAAAATTGTAGGATTTCAAATTCATTAAAATTTGTAGGGACTCAAAGTTGCTGACAATAACACTCTTACGGTAAAAATTATGGCAATGCTTTAAAACATAGGGAATGAAGAACCAAAAAAGTGCAATGCAATTCCTACATGAATCAAAAATTGTGCTGGGAAAATGGGATTAAAATATGGAGCCATTAACATTTTTAGAAGAAAGCATAAATGCAAAAGGTGTATCTGTAATTAAATATTTTGGATTTATGATTTGTCTGTGAAAGCACTAAATAGCAAAAACGTATGATTTCAATGGAAAAAAATATTTTTATTCATTCAATCAAATTTTCATTCCATTCGAAACAATTGTACGGTAAATTTTATTGTTGCATACAGCTCTTTCTGGAAGCCAGGGATTTTTCTCGATTTGCGAAACTGCTGAAAGCAT
Organism: Allacma fusca; assembly: GCA_947179485.1. Classification (NCBI taxonomy): domain Eukaryota; kingdom Metazoa; phylum Arthropoda; class Collembola; order Symphypleona; family Sminthuridae; genus Allacma; species Allacma fusca. The sequence goes on from OX359245.1 coordinate 46,114,294, forward strand.
CCTGTTGTAATGATTTTAGATGATCACTGCCATGTGCAACTACGACCTCCAATTCACGCGGTTGGGCTTCGTCTTGCAACTTCTCCATGGCTAGCAGAAAGTAACTTGTATTCTTGCAAAATTTCATAAACTCTGGTTTCCAATTTTTAAATCTATATTTTTGCTCACTTTGCAGCAAATAATGCCACAAATGCACCATGAGAGTGCAATGAGTAACGACCAGAATAGTTTTTTCTTCCAATCCAGAATCCACAATCATTTCAATTTTCTGTAATACATATTGAAGGAACTTAAAAAAAATTATTTTCATTCACAAAAAGCGTTAACCAAAACTTTACTTTTAAAAATGACTCCAGCCTCCGCTCAACATCAAGTCTAGTTTCTGCTCCTTCTGGAGCCCAATCAAGGTAATCATCCCCTGTCTTCATCAGTGCTTTCACCAATTCCGTTGTAGACTTTTCCTCATATATGCCCAGATTCTACAAATATGTCTCAACGGATTATAAAAGAATTTTTAATTAGTTGTAGGACTCAAACATAAGAACATTATTAGTTGTGAAGAAGTATCTACTACAACGGCTGTGGGTTGTGAATCAATGTCGGGGTGACCACGTTGCGTTTTTAAATTATCCCCAGGTAATATTTTTCCAACTTACTCGTTCTCGAATGTCAGGATCCACAACTATGACATCATCACTGTTGTTAAGTAGTTTTGTAACACTCAATAAATGTAACGTTAACCACGCCACTACTATCTCCCAATACGGCTCTTGTCGGCCAATGTATCTACGCATGGAACGCCATGTAATCAAATGGCGCTCCGCTAGGTACATATGTAGAGGAAGACTATCCTCAAGTTAGCGTGCGTTTGAAGGCAAAAAGGTGGCAAGTAGCTACTTTTAGGCATCCTTGCTAAAGCTTAGATATAGGAATTAAGGATAACGTAGATTTCCGACATCCAGAGTTACTTTTCTGTGTTGAGGTTTCCTTTAAAAATGTGTAACTAAATATTATTGGTTCAAACTTAAACCTTTGTAAATACTGGAGGTGGGTACATTTGTGCTCACCTCCGTATAAAACTTCGTGCCTCCGTAGGTACGAAGAGGAGAGCAACGTCAAATCTTGAGCTAAGCAGAGCAAGGGAACGCGTGAGAGACCGACTAAGTGTATCCATTTACGCACAATAGATAAATAAAGTATACTGTGAGAACAAAACCTTATACGTACATACATACTCATTCATCGTATCTTCCATACACTGAGACACAAGCCCGAAATCCCTCACTCCAAAGCAAGTGCCTCTCTACCGTCTACATTTTCCCCATCATCTCATACTCTCACTCTCAATATCATCAATATTCCCTTTATTTCCATGATCGGCTCATCATTACATATTTTCCTCATTACGAACCATCAACCACAATAATTATATTAACATGGTGAACGGTGCGGGTTCGATGGTTCTCAACAAAAACTCAGGTTCGTAAGCCCATAATCAAAACTATTTCCCTCTATTTTGTGAACAATTATATGCCCAAAAATACTTTTGGCGTAAGCCGCTAAACAGAACTCTGCCCAAATTTTCCATTTTTTATACCACATTGTCACTTAAAATCTTACGTGGCGTCAGCCGCCGCCGTAGGCTATGCTCAAATTTTCTATAAATTGTCTCAAGTTTCCCCGTGCCACATGTCACCTCACGACATCAGATTTATTAGAGTAGTAGAACTCGATCAACACCCTGAATACATAATCTGCAACAACCAGAAATATATAGCTCTATTATTAAGTGAGGCTGCACTCGTTGAGCTCACTCCACAAGACCAAGTGCGTGCACGTGCCAAATATAGTCATTTATCCTCGACACGAGCACTCTATCTTTACAAGTTCTACAAACTGTTTAAGCAAAAACTCCCTCGTTACGTTAACTCCAACATTGAGCCCCAACCAGTTGATAGAAGTGACATCAAAGTTATCCGGAAAAATCCCAGCCGAATTCCGCGATCAATAAACAGTTCAACTACGACCCTGCCTGAAACCACCGTGGTGACCGTCCCAGACGACATCCTCACCCACGTACCATCAAGTGAAGGCGAAACTGACACCGAAGGTCCAACGCCAGAACCCACAACACCTCTTGGAGGATTTGCAAGTTTCAACCCCAGTAGGACTTCCACTCCCGCTGTCTCTTCTGGTCCCGCAGATAACGATTCGATCTTCGTCACAACTCAATCAGTAAGTACAAACTTTAATTTGTCTAACAATCATACTCTCATTGGCACACCTGTCGCTCCACATCCACAACCAACATCTTCTCGCCTTTTTGCCTCCCGAGACCTTCTCGAAGACGTCGCTCAGAAGCTTGTTGATGACATAAAAACAAAACAAGAAGCAGACTCATCTGGAACGAGCATTTTAACCTACGCACACTACCAACAACTCCTGTATGATCTCCACCTAACAACAGAAGTTACGTCCGACGGTACATATCTAAACACACGAGAAACCTTTACCAGAATAGTAGCCAGAATTCTCCGCATCTTTACGCTTTGGCAGACTAATTCCACTGAATTCGCATCCATCATTGAAGAGATCGAGGATATCCAAACTTCATTACTAGCTCAAGAATTCTGTCCAACCGTAACTACTACTCCAGTCACAACAACTACTCCTTCCGTGTCCACTCCTAAGACCCCTACCTTTGTCATAGAGACACACAGCTACACGCCTGTTATCCTCGCCTGGACCACAAGACTACAAGCTGCACAAAATTCCAGTCAGGATATTTCACATCTTCTCAGTTACGCATCTTACTTAGGCATAGTACAGGAATTTAACCTCACATCCAAATATACCCACAACCACTGTCATTTCTCCTCCCAACAAGCATACAAGGAAGGACTCTTTCTTTTGGACCAGGAGTTTATAGACATTGCTACTAACTCCTACCCGGCCATTTTTTCCGCTCCCGTCACTAATCCAGACAATCCCACCAGTAATCATTCTCATACAGCTCCCCAGGACAACACAGCTGTCCTCATTCCCGACATTGACACCACCGCCGCGTACGACAGTGACAATCCTATCTACAATATTAACGTAACCCCTCCACCTCAAACAGATTCAAACTCTGATTCAGGGTCACTCCACTCTGAATCTCTCCATTTCACCACTGCCACCAGCAGCTCCGCCTCATCACGTTCCACTTCTCCTATTCCAACTCCTCCACCTATTCCTCCAATTATTTCTACGAAACATCCTACAATGGATTACAACCGTTTCCTTTTCGATAAACCGACCTATCCTTCCTCCAAAATTTCATCCGAAGAACTTTCTGAATTCCTGTTACGATGTGACGACTTTTTCAACACATTTGTTACAGACGATAAAATGAAGAAATCGTATGTGTATCGTAAACTTTCGGATGCTACTAAAACCGGAAAGGATTACTTAGCTCATTATTATAACCTTACATCTACGTCCCGTCAAACATATGCCCAGTTTAGAGACGAACTTTTGAACAAAATGCCCAGGGATGTGCCTGATAGGAAGAGCAAACTATTGGACGCGTTATCCATGACGCCATTTCCACATGAACCCCCTACCCGGTTTGTATTACGTGTGAAGTCTGCTGCCGGTACGGACTGGTCAACATTTCCAGAGGCCACTACAGTGAAAACCTTGTTAGAAAAGCTCGACACCACTGTCAAGATTTTTGTCACAAGCAAGAATCTCAAAATCAAGAATTTTACTCATCTCCTGGATGCTTTGCGCCAATACGAGGCTTGTACTACTCCTCATCAAGATCACAGTACCGCCACTCTTGAGCCCCCAGTTCTTCCAACATCATTAGAAAAAACCCTGGCCATGCTTCTCGAGAAAATAGAAAAATTGGAAGCAAAGGAAACTTCCATTATGGCGATCACTCAACATCCTCAGCCCCAGCGCTCACAGTACAACAATTTTCAACCTGGACTAGGTTCTAACATTCAACGAACCTACACGTGTTACAAGTGTAACCAAACGGGCCACACAGCCCGGTATTGCCCAACTCAGCCTGCTCTGCCTCAGACTCCAGCTTCTCAATCCCCAGAAATTTGCGGCCGTTGCTCCCGTCCAGGCCATCATGCTAACCGTTGCAGACAGCCAGTTGCTATACATTACCAACAATTTCCACAATATATGCAACGACGACGTGAAGAGAGGCAACAGCAACTCCAAAGCCAGCCTTTAAACTCCAACGGGCAGGCTCCACAAGGCCTGCCCCGACGCCAGCTTCTACCTATACAAGCTGCAGACCACCAAACCTCACAAGACAGCCACTAATAATTCCTTCCATTACTACAAAATGTACCACTAACATCAGTGTACACTCACTCTCCTGTTCTCTTAAAATCATTGTCAGTATAAACGGTATAAACCTCCCGTGTCTTATCGACACAGGAGCAGCTGCTTCGTTGATCCATCCCTCATACGTGCCTCCTGGTACACAAATCACGAAGACCAATCTCACACTTATAGATGCCTCAGGAAACCCCATGCCCAATACAGGACTCGCCCTTGTAAAAATCAAGATAGGAGACTGTACATTTTTACACCCTTTTATAATTGCTCCTTCCACAGCACTTCGCTGCATCTTGGGAACAGACTTCTTATATTCTAAAGGAGGATTCCTTATCAACACTGAGAAAAATATCCTATTCAACAAATTCACAGGAAACATCCCGTTAATTCATACTCTCGTACAACACGATAATGCACTTAGACAACAATGTGAACTTCCAGTACAACTCATACAAAATTTTTCAACCAAAACACAACTGTCAAATAAATCTCATTCTAACAAAGACCAGGAAGCTAACTTCCTGCCCAACCCTTGGTTTGCATCTCCTACACCACCTGTGACCTCTTTTCCAATCTCAACATCTACTCAAACTCTTCCAACTTTCCAGGACCAAGCTTCCCAAACTCTCACCACAACGAAAAATAAAACTCAACATGGGAATAAATATTCACGGCCTACGGAAAAATATTCTCCAACTCCAGACATATCTTCTGATGAGACAGACCAGGATTACTTCCATCGCTCCACCCATCCACTTCGCCGACGTATTTCTACCTCCCGAAAAATTACTCTCAAAACTACATCTACTCCCATATCATCTGTCTCAGCTAAGCCTTCTACAACGTCCAACCTTACAACAATTCTTTGTGTTTCCACTACGATGGAAGACGATGTTCTCCGCGTCCATGGAACACAGGTCATTTCACCCAGGTCTCATGTAACCATTGCCACCATACACTCCAATGACCAAACTTCGCCTTTATATTTCCAACCTCATGACTCATTACACACACAATTCAATATACTTGCTCCTCATGCAATACTTAGTCCTGATTCTAAATTCTTCCTGCTCACAAATCCAACTTCTATGCCTATTACCTTACCAGATGGTCTGGGCCTCGGAAATTTAACTACCTTCGACACACATGATAATTTTATGAACCCGATACATATCAATACGATCAATACTTCCCAATTGGAAACTGAAATAGCATCATTTAAAATTAATCCCGATTTACACCCGGAAGATCAAATCAAACTCCGTACATTGTTACGAGAGTACAGGAATTCTTTCGCCTTCCATCCTCATGAACTAGGCAAGTGTTCAACCATACCGTTCAAAGTAGAACTTCAACATAACAGTATCGTGGCCCATAAGCCCTACAAGACCTCAGCATATCAAGACGCTATAATAGATGCCGAAGTGAAAAAGCTACTGGACAACGATATAATTGAACATTCCACTTCCCCATTCAGTAGTCCCGTCATCATCGTGTTCAAGAAGCCTAACGATCAAGGCTTGCGTAAGCCTAGGATGGTAATTGACTTCCGGTCACTCAATGCCATCACAAAGGCTATGCACTGGCCATTGCCTTCCATTGACGAAATTCTGAGACGATTACAGAATCAGAAATATTTTTCTACACTCGACTTAGCCTCAGGATTTCACCAAATAACAGTGGATGAAACCTCAAGAGAAAAGCTCAGCTTCATCACCCGAAACGGCCAATATCAATATAAAGATATGCCATTCGGTACCAAAAACTCCCCCTCTCATTTCTGTAGAGTCATTGATGTTATTTTAGCAGATCTCAAGTATAACACAGCTATGGCCTACGTCGATGATATCGTAATCTCAAGTACCACAATTGAAGACCATATTTCTAAACTGAGAAAAATCTTCATACGCTTCGCACAGCATAACCTCAAATTTGAACCAACCAAATGTAAATTTGGTTACGAAACAATAAACCTCCTTGGTTTTACAATTACGGCCTATGGAATTCAGCCCTACGATGACAATTTAAACGGAGTAAGGCAGATGCCAGTTCCAACTAACATCACTACAGTCCAATCCTTTCTTGGGATGGCTAATTTCTTCCGAAGATTTGTGCCAAATTTTGCACATATAGCAGCACCATTACGGGAACTCACCAAGAAAAACACACCGTTCCTGTGGACTCACGAATGTGATCAAGCATTCCAAGCCCTGAAGAATCTCTTATTATGCAAACCAGTTTTAGCACACTATGATCCCCAAAAAGAAACATTTTTATATACAGACGCTTCCTACCAAGGACTCGGAGCTTACATGACACAACTTCACCCAGATGGTTTAGAACATCCAGTTTTCTTCCTCAGCCGACGTTTAAATAAATATGAGGCTAAGTATCATATACGACTTTTAGAACTTTTGGCCATTACATGGTCAGTCATGAAGCTAAAAGAGTACTTACTTGGGATACACTTTACAGTGCGCACAGATCACCATAGCCTGTGCTATATCATGAAGAGTAAGGATAGCTTGGACCCCAAGCTACAACGACTGCAACTTCTATTGATGCCCTACGACGTTACTATAAAATATGTCAAGGGTACAACTCATAAGGTCGCCGATTGCCTCAGCCGCAATCCTTTCCAAGAGCCCACACACTCCCAGACCGACGATGAAGCATGCCTCTCCGTTCATACAATTGACATTGGTACTCTCCAACAAGAACAGGCAAAAGATCCAACACTCCTGGATATAATTAATAAGCTTCCAACAAACTGGAGAGTACGTTCAACGTACGCCCTTTACAATAATATCTTGTATAAACATAACAAAAAACTTGGAGGAAAATCCCTCCTGATGATACCACAACACATGGTCCCCGACATTATTAAACGTCATCACAACCCAGTGTCCCACACGGGACACACAAAAGCCCTGAGGGAAATACAACATAGTTACTTCTGGAAAAATATGAACCACGATGTCAAAGATTTTATCCAATCTTGTCAATTCTGTCAAGAAAGAAAATCTCCCCGTGGTCAAAAACAGCCCGGAGAGTTCCAATTCATTCCTATTCCCCTCAGACCCTTCGAAAGAATTCAGATGGACGTACAGGGTCCATTGACGAATAAAGAAGGACGTCCAAGATATATAATCACTGCAATTTGTTATCTCACTAAATTTCTCGTAGCTGAGGTTGTACCCACAGCAGACGCTATCGCCATTGCAAAATTTATTTTGAACAAAATCGCATCCGTATATTCCCTCCCCGAAATCATACAGTCAGATCAAGGGACAGAATTTAACAATGCCGTCATTACAGAACTTTCAAAAATATTTGATTTTAATATGAAATATAGCACTGCTTTCCACCCCCAAACTCAGGGTCTTATCGAGAGATCCCATCAAACATTGGGTGACTGTATTGCTATGTACAGAGCGGAAAATAAGGCCGACTGGCCCCAAGCCATTCCAGCAATTACATTCCATCTCAACAATACTCAACACAGCTCCCACGGTTTTACACCATTCTATGTGCTGCATGGTTTTCATGCACGCACCCCGTTGAGAAATGCATTCCCTACCTTTACTCCAGAAAACCGGAACGTCCAGGACCTGACTACGCTATGGAGAACTACCCACGAAATTTTAACCCGTCACAGAGAAAAATATGCTGCCCGTGTAAATAAATCTAAACGCACAGTTAATTACAACATCGGAGATAATGTACTCCTTCAACATACTTCAGTCCAGCCAGGAACAAGTAGTAAATTACTACCACGATGGAAAGGCCCCTTTTCTGTTATTGACCAACCCTCTGACGTTAACTACACTATTAGAGGATCTGTTGGTAACACTGTTAAAACCCTCACAGTTCATGTGTCTAGGTTAAAAATATTTTATGAACGCCCCAATGTGTTCAACACTAAATCTCTGCTCAATAATGACGATGCACCTCCAGTGCAGGAATCTTCTACAAATCTACAAGACATTCCTCAGGAACTTACTAAATCTACAGGAGAACTACCTTCTCCAGAACCTGACATTACTCCTGAAATTATTGCTGAACAACCCTCAAGTCCACCCGACGTTATTCTTGAACCAAATTTACCTACAGCTGACACTCATGCATTTCCACTACGGGATACTGTGCCTCCATTTCCAGCGCAACATGCTACTAGTATTATTCCAGAAATTCAGGAGCACCCTATTAAACCTACGTATAGAGACGCTCTATTGTCTATACCGCAAGATTCCACTGTAGCAATTCCTCATTCTGCCTCTATAACCATTCCTAACAAACGTGTTCGGAGAACTCAGCAACAGCTCTTGGAACAAGAGTCCCAACAAATCATACCCTCAGATTATTATACACGTCAGGATTCCGAATTTAGGCGTAGCACAAGAACTCATATCCACGCATTGGACAATTTATTTAACTTCACAGTGGTTAAACCTACCAATAGTCACAGTTATCGGCTATAACATCATTTATGCTCTGTACTCAACTTTATTACAAACACCTTGAGACACGGGCTCCATCTGCAATAACAATGATATTGCACAAAAACATTATCTTGCTGACATATTTACTAATATGTATTTATTCTGAGTTCCAGAACAAATTTCCACTGACTATAACAGACTTCACAACATGACCCACATTCCCGGATGTTCAGGTCCGCATCCCCTATGATGACAGCAAACACAAATGGGACGCCATGGCATTTGCAAGTCATCTACAATCAAGAAAATTTACAAAAAAAAATATATATATTATATTTCATTACTAACACTTTCACATAATTCTCACACATCACACTCTTATATTACACACTTAGCAATTTTTGTTTTAATTCTATACCTATGTACTATGAGCTGCAGCTCCCAACACATTTTTCCTCATTTCAAGAAATTGTAATTGATCACTACATTTCGCCTCTTCCCATTAGACACCCTGTAAACACACAAAATTTCTGTAAAATCTGTTATACACACGCTTTAAAGTTCATACTATAAGCTATTTTTCAATTTCAATCTCACTAACCCAATACAAAATTGTTACTCACCGTATATAAGGTCTCCATCTTGCGAACTCCCTCTCCAAAGTTTCCTCAATTCTATCTTAATAATTCTGAGGACAGAATTTTCTACCACTCCAGGAAGTTTATACAAACATTTACGCTAGTACTACACAATTTCGATGTTATTTTTAACGACAAATACAGTTTTATGTATATTCTATATGTTAAAATAATATTGTAGAGCTAAAAAGTTGATTCAACTCCAGTGGAAACAATGGGGACATTGTTTGCCCTTCCTGGTAGAATGTTAAGTAGTTTTGTAACACTCAATAAATGTAACGTTAACCACGCCACTACTATCTCCCAATACGGCTCTTGTCGGCCAATGTATCTACGCATGGAACGCCATGTAATCAAATGGCGCTCCGCTAGGTACATATGTAGAGGAAGACTATCCTCAAGTTAGCGTGCGTTTGAAGGCAAAAAGGTGGCAAGTAGCTACTTTTAGGCATCCTTGCTAAAGCTTAGATATAGGAATTAAGGATAACGTAGATTTCCGACATCCAGAGTTACTTTTCTGTGTTGAGGTTTCCTTTAAAAATGTGTAACTAAATATTATTGGTTCAAACTTAAACCTTTGTAAATACTGGAGGTGGGTACATTTGTGCTCACCTCCGTATAAAACTTCGTGCCTCCGTAGGTACGAAGAGGAGAGCAACGTCAAATCTTGAGCTAAGCAGAGCAAGGGAACGCGTGAGAGACCGACTAAGTGTATCCATTTACGCACAATAGATAAATAAAGTATACTGTGAGAACAAAACCTTATACGTACATACATACTCATTCATCGTATCTTCCATACACTGAGACACAAGCCCGAAATCCCTCACTCCAAAGCAAGTGCCTCTCTACCGTCTACATTTTCCCCATCATCTCATACTCTCACTCTCAATATCATCAATATTCCCTTTATTTCCATGATCGGCTCATCATTACATATTTTCCTCATTACGAACCATCAACCACAATAATTATATTAACACTGTATACAGCTTTAGATTCAGATAGGATATGCTCCGCAGTGGAAATAGCCCTGATATATGGACTTGCAAACACATGCGTAAAGGTAACATTTTGTAAATGGATTCCCAAATTGTGTGCCTGTGAAAACAAACGAAGACACAAGACTAGTGCTAATTTTCACGTCATAACCTTAATTGAACTGAGCCATCAACAAATGATGTAAGTACATACAATAATACCAACAATTTCACTAAAACTAACTTTAAGGGCTGAAACACAATTCACATTATTTGTGTCCAGTGGCTCGTAAGCAATATTAAAATTATAACGTTGTCAATGCCTACATTGAACTTTGAATTCACTTAGCAAATACCTGGAGATGACCGTTTTCGCTTAATATATTTTCATCGGGTGAGAGACCTTCAAGCAAGTGATTCCCAACACTTTCTCCACTGGAATAAAAAAAATCAGATATAAAATGATAAAAATATGATTTTAGTAATTTATATTTTAAAATAGGTACTACAAACCGTACTGCCTAACGAAGTAAACAAGACTCATTTTTCCAGAATCCAACTAACATCAGGAACTTCAATGTAGCGTTTCCTCCAGTCGACTGAACACAATGTGTAATTGTTTGAGAAACGTAGACTAGTTTTAAAACATGTGATATTTATTCTGCAATGGTCATTGACTAAGGTACTCTTGGCTTATTATATAGTGTTTATGCATACGAAACTATAGGATTCTTTACACATTTGTACAGAGTGACCATAAAGATTTGTCGCTTATCAGGATGTATATTGTAGTGTTTAAAATTGCTTTTGATTCGCCTTTTTTGTAGCAGTTTTGTTTTCCAGGTTTTCTAAATTTGTTTAATTGACCCAATTAAATCCGGATTTGAGGTTTCAAAACCGTAAAAATAATTCTGGTTCACACGAGCTTCTTTGAAGAAGCGATTCGTTGTATTTACGGTAAGAAATAAGATTAGGATGAAAAAAATAGGAAAGTAAGTTTATTGTTTACTCACAAGAAAAACATTAAGTTCAGTTTGACCAACTATCCTGACCTGAAGCCCGTAAAGGCTGCCAACAGCATGCTAGATGAAGGTTACACTAAAAATTATAGCGCCTGTTCACCTGAATGTAATTCAAATGAGCTACAAAATTAGTTACGTAGTTAATGTGTCCTAGAAATGCTTAAATCGGGTTTTGGGCCACAGAATCTTTGCAGCATGACCAAATTTCGTCATTTAATTAATTTTGATGGAATTAATTTCTGGCGATCAATTGGTTCGGAAAACACATGCAATTAATTACAGTTTTACGTAAACTGCAATCAAAACCTTTTGAACATGATGAAATGCCAGTACATGAAATTCAAGTAATTACATGGACTTGACATAACGAAACAGATCCAATGAAAAATCCACATTTTTACATTGATAATTTTACATTGTGGTGTGCATAAATATGTGCAATCTTATAAGGAGTCAGCCAGAGTATAAAATTAATTAATACTAGAAAGGATTGTTCCATAACTTCCACATTCTCAGAATAGTATGAAAAATACGTAGCCCAGCGTATCCCCATGTAAGTAATTGAATAAGCTGTTTAATCTCAACTTGCTCTGCTTTAATTTCACTTTTATATTTATTTTAATGCTAACATTAAATCATATTGGTATATCTGATCACAGCATAGATTATGAATTAGGTTTAACCTTGCTGAAACTAAATAAAATTTATTGTGGTGTTCTGGGAGCAAACTAGTATAATGCATCGCTGATATATATGCACAATGGAAGCTCCGTGGAGTCTTTATCCTTTCGTTCCTTGTAGACCTCAGTAATTTTCGATTCACTTCCTCATTTGTAATTATTAACGTAGTAATGTATACGCATTGAAGCTGCGGCTGCAATACTTTATTACAATTGGATAACAAAATTCATATAAGAAGTGTATCTTAACAGAAGGTGCTTTGCTCCTTAATATTCATCCTTTGTCCATTGTCAATCCTTTGTATTTGGTACATACACGTGTTTTTATTAGGTTCGTATCTCCATTTTTCTTCTTTCATCTCTTCTGCCAGGAAAAGTCAAAACAAGAGAAGTTGGAAGCACTTGCAATTCCAATGCAAGTTAGTCGTTGAGTTTCCAACTCATTGTCAGTGCTGTTAATTTGCATCGTTAATTTACATGCGTACTATAATAATTATAAAAAATATTCCATTGTCATATCTTCAAACATCTTTGCAATACAGCACGGTCAAGGCAGTACTTCGCATTGTATTCTCATTTCATGCAGTTTATATATATGTATCTATTCACTTCATTTCTCATTTCATTCTTGAATATAATAGTACATACATACATTTCTCAAGTGTTTATGTTTACATTACATTACATAATGTTTACAAACTTTTACAATACATGAGTGGATTTTATCCTGCTTTCATATGCCCTAAAAATATTTTTACATTTATGCATACGGTTGTCTTTTAAAGCACTGGGAATACATGAACAGCAATACCCTATAGAATTTTACTATACTGGGTGGATTTACAGAAGATTGTTTTCCAATTATCTCACAGGGAAGAAAATTAATTGGGAATTCACATGGATTACATGAGAAGAGTATAGTTATAGCGAAATATTTAAAAATACACCTTACTTGATTCCCACCTTTGGTTGGACAGTGTTTTTGCCACAACCGGTGTAATACATTTATCCTTGATTGTGAACGAGCAGTATTGTAATTCATGGATATTAATATCAAAAACAGCACGTTAAAAATAAATGACAGCGTACATACATAGGTCACGGTGGTAGCTAATTTTTAACAAAATCCCCACGGAGAGTAAATGGACATTCCTTGTGCAAAGAATCACACAGGTTGCGGATCCTACTTGTTACAAAACTTGCAATAGCCTTTCATTTTATGGAATCCTCCCGCATGAACTGAATCAGTGACACTACAGTTCCAACTGCAGTCAAAACTTCATTTTGAAAATTTTTAAGCGGAAGCCGCTTGAACATGACTCCAAATTGTAAAATTCTTCCCATGTTATAAATAGGCCTCCGCACATGTACAATTTCCTTAAACATGAACATGAACTTGAACATGAACATGAATTTTCATGTTTTACATGAGTTGTTTTCAAAATTACACGAAGTAAATCATGTGATTCAAAACGAATACTTGATTTTTATTTCATGTGAATAAAGCACACATGAACATGACATTTACATGAACATGAAAATTGGTAATTTCAAGTACATGAACTGGACATGAACATGTACATGAACATGATGACATGAACTAAATTTCAGAAGAGTTATTAATCTTATATTTAAGAAAGTACACAACAAGAGAGATTCGGATTCCCGCAATAAGGGAATAACACTTGCTTGTTTAGCAAATGCTTCTACAATTGCACCCTTGTGGTCTGCGACAGGTTCTTTCTTTAAATCAATTGATTTGTGATGCTGCACTAAAGACCTTCTTTAATATCCGGTTCCCGAATTTGCTTCAACTTTAAGGGAGTATCTAAAAGCATAGTTTTCATTGTCCTTGCCGCTAACTAAATTGTATGTACACAATAATATCTCCAGATATTTCCTTCCTCGAGTGTGAAATGATTATGTATACTTGATCGTTGTTTCTTAACGTTTTTTAATGGCAATTCTTGAAGTTCTTCCAAAAATGTCAATTTCCTGAATAATGCTACTTCCAGGTGCTTTTTCGGTCATATTTGAACCTTCTTTTTCCTTAATAGTGTCAGTGCACAACTTAAAATGACGCTTAATACGATAAAGGAATTGAACGACATGGAAACGTTTGGCTATTAGTAGCATACTTTGTGGTGACATGAAAATATTCGTGTTTTTGAGCTTGAGTTCATGTCTTCCGCTTTTGTGAACATGAAAGTGTACATGAAAATATTGTCATGTTTTCAAGGTAACCTGCACATGACATAAGACATGACTTGAAAAATCATGTCTGTTGTCAAGTATGTTTTAAATGCACATGAATGGTTTGTGACTCGATAATCAGATACATGAACATGAGTTGAGACATGAGTCAGACATGAATGTTTCATGTCTGAGTTGTACATGAGCGGAGGCCTAGTTATAAATGAATGTTACTACATATGCTAGAAAATATGTACCTGGATTTTTAGTAACACCATTACATTGTTTTCCAGAAATACGTTCACGAACGATTGGGTATAATGCCAAAAATATAATTATTAAATGTCAGCATTGACTTTGTGCCTATTTATTGTCAACGTAACATTGTATTCACAAACTTCCGGTATTTTGGGATATTGGCATTTTGGAGGTAACGGACCTCCCTGCAATGCTTTGATAGACATCAAATTTCCAAAATTATCACATTTCAATCGATTCCAACAACGAATTCCCGAGATACACCCATGATCACTTTCCATATATTGGTCCTGGATAATTACATGTAAAGTACTTGCATTGTGATTCAACCAATCCAAGTAAAAGTTGGGACGCTAGCTAAAAATGTGATCATTTAAATTTTCGATTCATAAAAATACCAAAAAAGGACATTTTAGAATCTAGTTATATCTTAGATTTTTAAGCTGCGCATGTAATAAGCCTCTTGCAAATGAAATCAAACACAGCTTCATTTTGACTTTTAATTTTTGATAGCTGAAATAGTATCTCAAGAATGTTAATTTTTTGTAGACGCAAATTTAAGAAGACATTTTAAAAAATTGTGTTTTCCGCTTGCTTTAAAATATTCTGTTTGACTTTTTAGAAGACTCCGAAGAATCAGTGTAACTGTACGAAGGTTTGCCTGCCAAAATTCGGAGTACAAAAATCCGAAAAAACCGAGAAATACCTGGGAACACTAAAATTCGGATTTTCGAATTTCTGACGACACAGACCCCTACTAGAATCATATAAGGGAGATATATAGCGAATTTCAAAAAAAATCGGACAAAACGTTGCTGCGAGTTGCTGCTATGACAAGACCACTATCGAACTTTGCGACTCCATTCAATCTGGGGTGATGATTTTGTGTGTTGAAATGCTCTGTTTGATAGTATTTGTAAGGTGTCATGTTTGCATTATAAAACTGCACAACTGGTCTCCGGTGGATAACTTATATAGAACTTGTACTAAAGGGCTGCAATTTTTAGAACTTCATTAAAGATGTTAAGAGGAGGTAGGTAGGGAAAAATAAGGATCTTGTTCCTAAAAATGTATTTATTAATCAGGAACGTGACCAAGTCCGCTGTTTGATCGGCAAGACAGATCAGATTTACTTGAATAGAAAGTTAATTTAATATTGACGTCAACGTGAAGATTTGAAGTTAGTATTATGTATCCTGTAAGTATTGTTTGCAATGTGCGACTGTTTGGAGAATATTAGTAATTTGGTTTTTGTAATCATCATTTAATGTAATTAAATATGCATATGAGATTATATACACCCCCAATATTTAATGGTTACAGCTTAGATTATTATTTAATCCATTTACAGACTCTGCTGTCTTATATTCTTCAAACGGTCCTGAAGACCTTACCAAAATTTCTGACATTACGAAAAACTTTTGAAAATTTATAAACACTTTATGGTTAACGGTAATCCCTACAAATATTCAGGGATTTTGATTTTAATTACTCTGTGAAATAGACGGGTCTGGAATCCCAAAAGATTTTCAACCTCTCAATGAACTCATCATGTCATCAGAATATAAAAATCTATTCTCCTCTCAATGCTGTAAAGTACTTATTATTCTTATTTCTCTCTGTTCAGTAACGTTTATAAATACTTTAGTTTTAACAGTCAACCGTTTCAATTTCTGATCCCCAAAAAACCAATGCTGCAGCATCAAAATCAACTATAATTACAAATTGGATACGTGGGTAGTATTGGACATATAATTTTTGAATAACTTTTTTCATTAACATGGTGGAGGTGTGGGGTATCGATCCCGGTACCTCTGACATATGTATCCTATTTGAAGATGGTACTTTTTAGAATTTAGCCAACTATATATACGAACTCACAGAAATTGAACCACGTGTGAAAGTATTAAATACTGTTTCTCTCCGTTAAACAATAACCAAATCATGCTCCCGAACCCTTACCAACAGGATCTGGTAGATTTTGACATTAATTATTCAATTCCCATTTAAATTGGGTTTAAAAAAACTATTAAACCACTACATGAAATGTGAAATTATAGGCGAAAGAAATTTGTGATACTATAAGTTAGAAAGGAATGATGCCGGGAATACGTATGTAAATGACAACATGAAAAATCCTTGGGATGTACAGTAAAATCTCGTTATAACGGACGCCTTTATAACGGAAATTTATTATACCGGACACATTTGCACATCCCCGCCATAAGTTGCTATGTTAACAATGTAAAATATGTGCTTATAGCGGACATGTTTATAGCGGAATATTTCCTATACCGGACCCTTAGATATGTACCCTTGGGGATAACTTGGTGTATATAGCGGACTTCGGTTTCCGCGCTGAACCCAACATTTGTAATACCGGTTCACTCAATAGTCGTGTGGGTGGTCGTGGTTAGAAATTTATTTTGTAATGACAGTTTATTCATTTACTGATTTATATCTATGTAAAGTTACCTTAAAAATCTTAAATATTAGACATGGCAAGTGCTAAGAAGCGAAAAACTTTGAATTTAGGTAAAAAAATGTCTAATAGTTTTTGAAATTCAAAATGGGAAGTCACAATCTGTAATTTGTACATAGAAATAATTGTCAAGTTCAACTGTTAGTGACATTTGGAAAAATCGATAAAAGATTTATCCACACTTGTGCAACCATTAATAACTAAATACTTCCAGGTTCTGTAGTATGTGTTAATTAGTTTTAATTTGGACTGAGTGTAAATTAGTGTTTAATATTTTAGTATTTGGGTATGTGCCGTTTGATCAATAATTTTAGCATCAATTTCTAAAATATAGTGTGACTGGTTACTTAATTCGTTTTCGGAAAATTTGTATACCTTTTAATACATAATTCAAGATCCCATTACATTATAACGGAATTTGTCCGTTATATGCTATAACGGAAAATTATTATAACGGACAAAAATACTAGTCACCCTGCGATTCCGTTATAAAGAGATTTCACTGTAAAACAGTTTTAATAAATGTACATACGTAAGTGACTAATGTAAAAAAGAAGTAGGATCGTTCGGAGGACTATCCTTTGCATGGAATATATGCACGCCATAAAGGAAAATAATACACGAATTCCAGACCGTCAATAGATGGAAATCGAGAAGGTTTAATTTCCAGTTCCTGGATCTCACCACTTATCCTTATTATACTCATGTGCCTGTAATTATGTGATTTCGCAATTAAATTGTTTTCCTACGGGACGATCGGATATTCAAGCACATAGTCGTTATAACAATTCTCAACCTTGCAGCAATCCTCGAGAAAAATTATAAATACCAAACTCCATACATATATGTAATTAAAAAAATTATCAACCGTGTGTATTTTCCGTGAATACCAAATTCCATTGCAGTTTCATTATCCTACATTCGTATAAAGGAAGTGGTTTATAGTACATTGGAATAAGTATATCGTAGGGCTTTCATTCATTTCCGCCGCGGATATTACGCAGTTGCAGAATTGACGAACTAGTTTCATATTTTCATCACAACATCCAGTGTGTAATTCCTGGACTGAAAGTTTGTACAAACTTGATTCTAAACCAGTGCTGCGGACAAGTTCAAGTAATACTTGAGTTTTTAAGTCAAGTTCAAGTTCGGGTCAAGTTCAAGTAGGCCATTTTTATTACTTGCATTTTTCGGGTCAAGTTCAAGGACGTACTCGGCTTGACCATGACATTTTAAGACAAGTCAGGTTCAAGTACAAGTAAGAGAAATTTACTTGAAACTCAAGTCAAGTTCAGGGTCAAGTAATGGAAAGAAAAAACTTGACCATGAACTTGAGATTTCGTGGTCAAGTTCAAGTAATTTTATATTGCGCATGCAATAAAGGACGGAAGCAATTTCAAAATCACAATCCAACTTCATGGCGTGTCCAGGGTATATTGTTTGCACATGGCATCAATCAAAGGACAAAATTCAAAATCAGAGTCCGTTTTATGAAGGTCTTGTTTACCAGACGTTGCTCATTGTTATTTGTTGCAGCGGCCTCTCCATGAAATGAAAGAATTATCTTGATAATTCATATTGTGGCGTAGAATTATTAGTTTCAACTTGTGTAAATAAATTCCAGTATAAAATGAGCTTGGATGACTCTTTACAAAAAGCGTTTAATAAATAAGTAAATAATTACTAGTTTATTAAATTTTAAATAAAGAGTACTCGTAATGCTCAAATAGGTATATGTATATATGCATATATGAACACTAAATAAAACTTGACACTATGTACAACTCGTCAGATATACAGTGATAGTCCGTTATAAGGGTTCAGCTTATAAGGAAATATCCATATCAGGGACCCCAACTTTCATTTACGCAATGCTTTAGACGTTTTGTATAAGGGAAATTCCTTTATAAATTGTATAGTCCCTTATATCGAAATTTTACTGTATTCAGTAGACGCTCAAAGTTGTCCTCGAATGGTTTTAAATAAAAAGTAGTAGTAAAATTGTTTTCTGAATGCGTTTTGGTTTTCAGTCTGAAGGAAATAATTTTCTGATGTAAGTTCGACTTATTGTGGCCATGTTTAATTTTTTGTGATACTTAACTTGAATTATCAAGTTCAAGTCGCGTTCAAGTCATGGTCAAGACAAGTTCAAGTTTGGAACTTTAACTACTTGTTCAAGTTCGGGTCTTACAAAAGTTACTTGATTACTTGAACTTGACAAGTCAAGTAATTGCACGAACGCGAGTTATCAAGTTCAAGTTGTGTCTTGAAAATTACTTGAAGTTTCTTGGTCAAGTCAAGTTCATGGTCAAGTTTTGAAATTACTTGACCCGATCGCAGCACTGTTCTAAACTTTAATGAACTAAACATTTGAATGCAAATTGGTATTATTCGTTGAATAAAAAACAAATTTTACTGGAAAATGGTGTGCACAGATAGCAGTCGTGTCTACCGGCGGGATTGTTTCATTCTAAACTTTTACGTATTTAGCCTACTTATCAGCTACTAACAAGGATGTGTCAATGTTGGTATTATTGTACATCTTGCCCTGTTTGCGCGGGAAATTACACACAAGCTTCAAATTCTAGCTCTTCTCTAGAGGGTGGTCCCGGTTCCACCTGTCCAACTTAAACTTTGCAATGCTAAATCCCATCCAACATTTCATTTTTCTAGTCCGTGATGTAAAGTAATATACATATGTTAAAAGCAGGGCTGGAACGCGCTTGAAACTTAAATACCGATACCTTTTTAATTACTGAGTTACGATGGAAGCAGTTTTCACAGAGCAAGGTACATATTCACGAGACAAACTTTAAATTTTGGAGAGGATTTTTGGGATACTCCTATTCGAATTCGATTTCTTTTTTAAAACATAATTTTGAAATATTGTGAGTATCGTTCAAAAATTCTTCTTGGATTCCGATTCTACTATCATTGAACTATTTTTCCATGCGCGCAATTATACTCAAAACACATTAGTGGCAAAAGTGATTTCTCTGGAAATGATTGACCAATATTGACCAATGTGAGACCCGAACACTGTTGTGACCAATATAAGTAAATTTGGGGCCAAAAAACCAGCTATGCCTTTGGACCAGGAAACATCTGTGATCAAAACTAATGAATTAAAGACCAAGTAACCAGCTAACGATTAAGTAGCCAGCTGTGAGCAATATTAACCAATTTAAGCCTACGATACCATCTGTGACCAATATTGACAAATCCTAGGGCCAATCTGGGGCCAGGAAACCAGTTGTGATCAATATTGGACAATCCGATGCGAAAATTTCAAAAGTAACCAATAGTGGTTAGTATGCAAACCTTATGATAAATGCATGGCAAAATGCGTCCTTTAGAGTGTACCGCCGTACAACACCGACTTTCAAAAATACAAATTTCTGAAGTGATTTAACATTGGGGAATATAAGTTAAACAGGGTTAACGATAACGGTTAACGAGTTAAACGATCGTAACTTTAAAATTTACGACAGTTCGCGTTTACAGTAATAGCAACTTACAATGTCGTAGCTTGTGATTTCGTAAATTTTATTTAAGAATAACCCCTACGTAAGAATGAGATCACGATTTCTCGAACTTTTGCTCTCTTTGGGATACTGGGTCAGCTACCTAAACTGACGCAAACATTCATTCTGATCACGAGTGGGCATGGGGCGAGGTTTACTTGTTAGTTCAATGTGAAGGTTTCACATGCAACAAGATGTTCCTTATCCGAAGGAGAGCCTTTGATATGATAAAATATGGTTGGAGACATAAACATCTACTTGAATACATGATCACTGAGATCATTCACATACGTCAAGTACAGGCTGGAAAATCCGTAAACCTGGAAGAACTTTACAAATCACTTGATACAAAAGAAGGAGATATTCACTGTTACTCTATTTCTTGGATGACACTCAATATCCTGCAAACGAAGTGTTTTTGTAAGTCGATCCAGGGTCAATGATTGAACTCGATTGTTTCCATCCTTCCGGGACGCTAGCAAACATGTAAGATTCTGGATGGATGCATATTCATTATACAAATGTCACGACCACTAAACCTCAGTTGTCTATTATAATTTTTTATCGGCTAAATATACAGTGAATTTCCGATATAATGGTTTAGATGTCATTTTCTTTATATTGGATTAAAATTTCCCCGGGAACACATATGCATTATATATTATTAAGATATAATCTAGCATCTCCATTTGTTGGCAGGTATTTTGTCATGCTGGAAAACCACCGTATAGAAAATGCACTGTACTGAGAAAATCTACTTTCTAAAGATTCACTAATATTCATTCTAAGATTGCACATATTTTTACATACCATAATGTTCTATATTTTTTAAATGTCATTGTAAAAGTTTACGCTCCGTTGGTTCAACTATGTTATTTCTACGTTAAGTAATAGTATTTCATATACTGGTATTTTTAACTCATTATTGTGCTCCAACAGTTTTCGAAGCAGCTGATGTGGTAGTGCTGATTGCGTGTTTTCGCCTATAAACCTGCCTGTGCGAAAATAATTCAATTAAAATTAATTAAACGGCACTTATGCATTACGTTGTGAAGCGTTTGTGACTCAAAACAAGATTTGAACATTTCCAGTGCACACCAACTACATCACCAATTTGATAGTTCATTTTAATTGTATTCGCAGGAAAGTTGACATGATTTTAGTGCAGCCTCGTGTATACACAATCAAATTACTTTCATTCTTTAATTTCAAACCGTATACACAACAAATCATCACAATAATGCAATTCAAATTAACCCTGAGTAACAATACAAATACTTGTGTGACCTATGCCGCTCTATTGGTTCTACTTTTGCAGAATAAAATCATTAACGTTGAACATGGCTTAATCTCGTGTACCTTGTGCAGTTCCGTTCATTCGGCTGGAGAAACAGTTACATTCAAGTTCTTGGTGTCAGTTCGATGTTGGAAAAATGAGCCTTATTTACTTCGTCAGGCAGTACCGCTATATTCTTTTTTAAATATTTTCAAAATGTAAATTACTTAAATGTATTTTTGATTCAAATTCCGTTGCTTTTTTATTTCAGTGGAGAAAGTATTGGGAATACCCGGCTTAAGAATCTCGCCCCGGACGAGAACGTGCTGTCTGAAAAAGGTGTTCTCGAGGTATTTAACGTTAAATATCCAACGGAAAATTAGCATTCTCAAAACTATAGGATTGAGTTTTAGGATTTAAAAATTTTCCGAAAAACTTTTTTCACCTTGATAAACACAAATCCTGCTGTTACAATTTGATTTTCGAAATGTTCAAGTAAATTGATGAGTTAGTACCAGTTAAACATTATGTACCTTTTTTCACTGCGGTGTTAGTTTTTATCCATAAAGCTGGATCCATAGATGGGCATGTTGCTCTCCCTCTGCCTCTTTGTACGAGGGATAAAGTATAGCCTACTGGCACTCTCCCTCGTAATCAATCTAGCGACACGTTATGGATTGTTCTCGTCCTCACCCTCGTGAGGTGCTAATTTTAAAATACACCCCTCGCCCTCGTGAGTGCACTCGTTATTTTATATTGCACGTAAATAACCCCCTACAATCCCTAAGCTTTCAAATAACTTTTTCACGCACACTTGGTTAAAAAATGATAGCTTTAAAATGTGTAGACATCATTGTTAAATTTCGGTTATGAAGCAAAGTTGAAGCAACTTTGCTTGGTGTCTTGTTTGGTCCTGGCAACAATCTCGGAGTGTATTAAATAGCTCCCGTTCAAGTCGCTGCAAGCGATTGCAAAATACTTTTTAAGTGGCGATGGGGTAAATTTAGAAATAATTAGACACGTTTGACTTTGCTTCCTGTTTCTTTTAGAATGTCTTAAATATTCTTCGTAACTTCTAGCCGTGCTTACACTATAATCAACTAGAATTAGGATTGGGATAGACAATTGCTCATTTTTGAAACCTCTTTAATTATATATAATTATTATGAATATTTAAAAGCAATAAAAATAGTTGTTCCTATATTTATTAGGAATACTATTTTATAAAGAACGAAAAATGATCAAAAAAATGACAAAAAGAAAATGCTCCTTGGTGGATGTGAACCCGAGTCTATGCGTAGCATAAAAGAACTCGGCACTCTGTACGCTACGCCACGCCGTCACTTCTTGGAAGGGACAGAATTACTTGAGGCTATATTCCACTCACCAAAACTTTATGACTGATTTGCGCGAAATCCAAAGCCCACACAGGCATAATATGTACACCATTGGAAAGCTCTCAGCAAGGGCTTTCCATACATGTGCATATCATGCCGATCGGAGTGTGGCAGGAGAAAAGGGTCCATTGTTAGTGCATGTGTAGGTGTTCTACTTGGTAGTCAATTTTTTTTGAGAAATTAATTTTGAACAGTTTCCAAATGCATGGGTATGTTCAGTGCCCAGATTTCAGCAGCATAAGTCCCGGTCGGAACTACAACCTTGTATTTCAGCTCCCGTGAAAGTTTCCATAATATTTTCTAAATATCAATAAAATGTCCAGCAATATTTTCTAAACATCCATAAAATTTCCAGAATATTTACAACAATTTTGATGAATTTACTCAATTAAAAGGTGCACATCAGTACTAGCATCGGTTTCGCAACTCCTTTTTTGTGTACCTTTTTTCAGGGCTAGCTTAGTTTTTATCAATAAAGCTGGCTCTAGTATAATTGTCTGTAGTTTGACATTTGCATCCTTTTGGTATTCCGTCCAGTCACACTTGTTAAATACAACCACGTATGTCAGCCCCTAATGCTAGTCTTAGCGAAAGTTACCACAATATTTTCTAAATATTAATAAAATTTCCAATATATTTACATATTCATTATTTATGGATTAATTCAATTAAAATGTGAGCATCAAGACTTTCATAACTCTGTTTGTTTTCACAGGCAAAACAATTGGGAGCCCATTTGGAAAATGTAGTGTTTACGCATGTTTTTTCAAGTCCTTATATTAGGGCTATTTCCACTACCCAGCATATTCTCTCGGAGTCAAAAGCTTCGTACAGGGATGACGTCATAGTAGTGGACTCTGACATTCGTGAGCGAGTAAGTCAGACGTGGGGAAAAACAATAGTAAAGTAACTAGGACAGTTAAAAAGGCAGCATGATCAACATGCTGGATTTTTTACTCGCCTAGCATTTCATTATTTATTCCTCAAAAATTAAATCTATTCTATCATAAATCTATATTAATGTATCCGACAATTGTACATTCTAACTGTGCGTATTTTTAGCATCTAGGCATATTCGAGCAAAAAAGCTTCAAAGAGTTGGCCCATGCCTTCAAATCAAACGGGGCTGACTTTGACTGGAATCCAGAAGGAGCGGAAACAAAACAAGAGGTTGAATTAAGAATCGAATCGTTTTTTCATGTAAGGTAACACACCGTATAATGAGATTAGGTTTTGACAACAGTTACTTTTTATGTATCTTACATAACGCAGAAAATTTGGGCTATTGTGGATACCGGCTCTGAAAGGAAAACTATTCTTGTGGTGACTCATGGCGCTCTAATGATACATCTATGGTGCTATTTGCTGGAAAGGAACGAGGAATACAAATTAAATAATTGGAAACCGGATTTCCTGAAAGTATCGAAAAATACAAATTATTTCCTGCTTGCAGTGGAGAAGTTGGAAGGGACTGCCCAACCCCGTGAGTTAGAGGTTATGGTGGCACATGGCAGCGACCATCTGGTATCACAAAAGAATGCCTTCGGTGGTTTGTTAAGGGATAATAAATCCCTGGATTCATTGAAAAATTGCGCACAGCAATGACGAAGATTACATTTCAATTATAATTTTGAATGATGTTAAATATTACAATGTTTTGAAGAATAAAACATCGTTTCATTGAATATATGACAGACTAATATGGTAGTAATTGGTAGTATTCACTTTTGTGTAAAAATTGATTTTGAAGTAAAACTAATTTTTTAAGCTAAAATAATTGTTTTTGGTTAAATTCTCCAGTGTGTTTCCACGCTAAGGAATCTGGTCTGTGAGCTCTAGCACAGCAGTGCAACTTTAAAATCACTTCGCCCGTGTAAGGCTCCCAGATATTCTAATTTCATCCAGAATCTACTGATATTGAACACGCATAATAGAACAACATAGCGTGTCCAAACCAATGCTGCAATGTATTCAAATATGTACTCCGTAAAATATTCATACACAGATAAAATTTATGCAAAAGATTTTCTTATTATATCTTAAAGCATTCGGAGTTTTTGCTAAAACTGTTGCTTTAATAATTGTTTATACAAAGCATCCCATTGGTCCACACAGGAAACTAAATTCACATAGATTACATTAGGAGAGTCAATTAAACTAAAACTCTGGACTTTCATATATAGAACTGCATTACCACTGGAAATGTACTTATTCACAACCAGTGTACACACTTAAAGCGATTGAGCTGCTTGGGAATTCATGAGGGATAGATACAAAAACGTTATATGATGCAAAGGACTAATGAAAATAACAACATTGACCGCAACAAATTGTGAATTTCGAGCGGGTGAGTTAGTGCAGAATTTATCAAACTTACTGCAATTATTCTTCGAAAGTAATTAAATTAAGCCGTCAAAGAGTTTATTCGTGTTTTCCTCAATGTTTCTCAGCATTGTAATCACTGGGTTAAGAACGTAAGTTATTTTTTGCAAGAATAACAACACATTTTCCAAAGCTAATCTGGTGTTTGCGCTTATCCAGTACGCCCAACGGTAATCACTTGCATCAAAAATCAGGGTAACTAAAAGATTCATTCCAACTTCTAGGAATTCTTAGGACATTCTTACAGGAAAATACAGGTAGCACATGCGATTAGACTGTTGATCTCGCTATAAAGGATTGAGAAAGGACTGAAATATATGTCCCTTGTAAATGTTATACAATCTTAAGCAGTGTGGATGTGGAAATCGGGTCTGTATGTTTTGATACTTGTAGTTAAAGTCATAACATGGAAAAAAATTTGTTACTTCGTCTATCGGCAGAATTTTCCTCTTCTGCGAAAATAAAATTAAACATCTTAATTGTAATTTCGGGATTTTGTATAATAGCAAAAGCTTGGATTAAAGCCGTCACGATTATTCCTTTCATTGTGGTCGGAGTTGCTGATTATTTTGATTGTTTTGAAAAAAATCAAAATAATCGGATTTATTTGATTTAAATAAATATTTTCTGATTTAAATTCAAAATTGAATCGTACAATGAAATTACCATCAACTTTTTGAATTTGAATTTTATTAATAATATTGTAGACTGATTGCATCAATGAAACAATTTAGTAAAATATGTAATGCTCGTATATGTTACTGTTTTATAAAATATTTGATATCTTCGGTTAATAGCAAGTTTATGAAAATTCACTTCATTGTCCTGTATTATTTTCGGGGTTTCAAGTTTCAATATTCAAAAACGTAAAGCAAATCAGGGTTCTTTTGAAACGATAAAATGTTGAATTTTAAAATTCTTACATTTCAGAAACTATTTTTTCACTCGTTTGTCAGAAACCTGGGCTTTTTGGTGCAATTTGAATGGTCCTCAGGTTTTTACAAGTTGAAATGCAAAAATTATGAAAATCGAAAAATTTGTTTTAGTTTGAAATCTATTTTTCACGAAAAAGCAGGTACAACCTATTACGATTGTGCAATATTGAGTAAATTATTCTATGACGCTTTTTATTCTTCAATGATTATATTTAACTTCATTCAAAATTATTACGATTAAATTTCAGCCTTCGTCATTGCTGCACGCAGTTCTTCAATGAATCCAGGGATTTATTATCCTTTACCAAACGATTGAAGGCATCCTTTTGCGTTACCAGATGCTCGCTGCCATGTGCCACCATAACCTCTAACTCACGGGGTTGGGCAGTCCCTTTCAACTTTTCCACAGCAAGTAGGAAGTAATTTGTATTTTTCGATACTTTCAGGTACTCCGGTTTCCAATTTTTAAATATGTATTTCTCTTTTCTTTCCAGCAAATAACACCATAGATGTATCATTAGAGCGCCATGAGTCACCACAAGAATTGTTTTCTGTTCAGATCCGGTATCCACAATATTCCCAATTCTCTGGGATATGTAAGATAATTACATAAAATGTGATAATTGTCATCAAATATGAATTTCATTGTAAAGTGGTATACCTTACTCTTAAAAACGATTCGAGCCTTGATTCAACCTCTTGTCTTGTTTCTGCCCCTTCTGGATTCCAGCCAAAGTCAGCACCCGTCGATATGAAGGCATGGGCCAACACCTTGATACTTTTCCCCTCGTATATGCCCATATGCTAAAAATACGCAAAGTTAGAACGTACAACTGTCGTACAACTTTAATAAGATTTATGATACAAATGGATTTAACTTTTGACGAATAAATAATGACTCGCTGTGGGGGCCAAAAATATCCCACATATTGATGATGCTGCCTTTTTTAAATGTTCCAGCTACTTCATTATTGTTTGACCCCACGTTTTAACTTACTCGCTCACGAATGTCAGAATCCACTACTATGACGTCATCCCTGTACGAAGCTTTTGACTCCGAGAGAATATGCTGGGTAGTGGAAATAGCCCTAATATAAGGACTTGAAAAAACATGCGTAAACACTACATTTTCCAAATGGGCTCCCAATTGTTTTGCCTGTGAAAACAAACAGAGTTATGAAAGTCTTGATGCGCACATTCTAATTGAATTAGTCCATAAATAATGAATATGTAAATATTTTGGAAATTTTATTAATATGAAGAAAATATTATGGAAAATTTCACTAAGACTAACATTAGGGGCTGAAATACGCGGTTGTATTTAACAAGTGTGACTGAACGGAATACCAAAAGGATGCAAATGTCAAACTACAGACAATTTTACAAGAGCCAGCTTTATGGATAACAACTAACCTAACGCTGAAAAAAGGTACATAATGTTTAACTGGTCAACTCATCAATTTATTGAAAATTTTGAAAATCAATTTGTAAAAATAGGATTTGTGTAATTATATTAAAGTGAAAAATTGTTTCAAAGCATTTGTAAAGTCTAAAACTCATAATCCTATAGTTTGAGAATGCTAATTTTGGATATTAGTTTTTTAAATACCTGGAAAAGTCCTGTTTCGGACAGCATGTTCTCCTCGGGGGGGAGATTCTCATGCTGGTTATTTCCAATACTTTCTCCACTGAAATAAAAAAAGTGCCGGTAATTGAATCAAAAATACTTCCAGTAATTTATATTTGACAAAAGTATAAAATCGTACTGCCTAACGAAGTAAATAAGGCTCATTTTTCCACCGTCCAACTGACGCCAAGAAATTGAATGTAACCTTTTCTCCAGCCGAATGCACGAAACTACACAAGGTACATGAGCTTAAGCCAGATTCAACACTAGTGATTTTTATTCTGCAATACTTACTATAATTGCGCCACAATGAACCGATAGAGCAGTAAAAATAGGTCCCAAGAGTAATTATTTACATTATCACTCACGGTCAATATAAATTGTTTTATTGTAATGAATCGTTGTGTGCACGCTTTGAAATAAAAGAATGAAAGCAAGTTGATTGTGTATTCACTAGACGGACTAAAATCATGTCAACTATTCTGCGAATATAATGAAAATAAACCATCAAATTGGTTATGTAGTTGGTGCATACTGAAATTTTTAAATTCAGGTTTTGAGCCACAAAGGCTTCACAGCATAATTCATAAGTTCCGTTCAATTCATTTTAATGGAAATTTTTGCACAGGCAGGTTGATAGGAGAAAACACGCAATGTACAGTACAGCGTCAGCTACTTCGAAAACTGTTGCAATTAAATTCCACATTACAAATACATAAAAACCAAAGTTAAACAAGAAAACTACATAAACAACAATCTTCCAATACACATTGCCAACATTATTGCCAGAATCCGCTTGAACTCCGACATCCTATACTTTGGCAAAATCTCTTTAGCTAAAAGTAACCTCTGTAAATTATGCTCCGAATTAATAGATGAGTGTAACTGGAACCACTACATTTTTACTTGTAAAAATCTACTGTCACTCAGGGAAACTTTATTCTCCAACAGAATACAAGAAAATGATCTTACTTTAAAGTGGTACAACCTAATACAATGTAATACCCATGACTGCAGCTTACTCATATATAATTTCTTCCTTGAACTCTGTAAACTATTAAATGAAAATTAAGTCACTGTAATCACATATTGAAGGGGCGATAGCCCAAATCAATAAAACCTTACATACATACATACTTCGAAATCTGTTGGAGCATGATAATAAATTATAAGTACCAGTACAGGAAATACTGTTACGAGAGTCCCAACTTTTACGATCACAATTAAAAAATATCTAACATTGTCTTGTGTAAAAATATGTGAAATTTAAGAAGTTTCTGCCAACCAAAGTTAAATAACAACAAATATTGAAACAATTTAAAAAAATTCATCATTCAAAAATCTTCATAAAGTAGGTTTTCTCATTACAGTGAA
Organism: Allacma fusca; assembly: GCA_947179485.1. Classification (NCBI taxonomy): domain Eukaryota; kingdom Metazoa; phylum Arthropoda; class Collembola; order Symphypleona; family Sminthuridae; genus Allacma; species Allacma fusca. Next base: position 46,143,848 of record OX359245.1, read on the forward strand.
TTTCCTACCCATACCTGCCAACAAATGGATATGCTAGATTATATCTTAATAATATACAATTTATGTGTTCCTGGGGAAAATTTAATCATGTCAATATAATGGGAATGACATCAATTCCATTATATAGGAAATTCACTGTATAGTGAAACGGTAAAAAATTAGAATAGAAAACTGAGGTTTAGTAGTTGTGACATTTTTATAATGAATGTGCATCCATGCAGAATCTTACATGTTCGTTAGCGTCCCAGAAGGATGGAAATAATCGAGTTCAATCATTGACCCTGGATAGACTTACAAAAACAAGTCGTTTGCAGGATATTGAGTTCCATCCCAAGAAATATACTAACAGTGAATATCTCCTTCTTTTGTATCAAGTGATTTGTAAAGTTCTTCCAGGTTTACGGATTTTCCAGCCTGTACTTGACGTATGTGAATGATCTCAGTGATCATGTATTCAAGTAGATGTTTATATCTCAAACTATTTTTATCACATCAAAGGTTATCCTTCGGACAAGGAACACTTTGTTGCATGTGAAGCCTTCACATTGAACTAATAAGCAGGGTTGAAAATTGGAATCGGAATTGGAATCGGAATCGAAAAAGAATCCGAAAATTTAAAGTATTAGAATCAGAATCGGAATTTAAAATACCGTAAAATTAGGTATTGGAATTCTAATCGGAATTGGAAAGTAAGTATCGGTATTGGTATTAGAATTTAATGATATTCCAATGAATTCCGATTCCATTTCTGATATTGCATTATACAGCCATACAGAGACCTTTATGACCTTTTATATACATAGTAACTTTACATTTTACACTTCTACATGGTTTTTTGCGCAAATAGTTCTTTATCGTAGTAATGAAAATGGAAAGAAAGACAGAATCATTTGTTTGTGATTACAACGGCTACAATAGAAATCTAGAAATACAACAAAAAATGAAAGACATGTTCCAACGTATTCTGTGAAACAACTATGGACCGCACAAGGGACAAATTAATTAATTTGTTCAAGTGGTGGAATGATTCCGAATTTTCGGAAATTCTCCAGCCAGTAACATTTGTAATCTTGAGCATTCCAGCAACTTATAATTAGGTTACTGTGGGAAGATTTTTCTCTGCATTACGTTTAAATTAAAATTATGATCTAGGTCGACTACCGGAGTAATCCCTGCAAAACACGTGGTTTGTTCGAGTAAAAAGCAGTTTAAATGACGTGGTCGAATGACAGAATAATAAATTATAGGTTGCATGCATAGAATCGGAATTGGAATCGGAATTATTTAAAAGTATTTGAATTAATTCGTATCGGAATTATTTAAAAGTATTTGAATTAATTCGTATCGGAATTATTTAAAAGTATTTGAATTAATTCGTATCGGAATTATTTAAAAGTATTTGAATTAATTCGTATCGGAATTATTTAAAAGTATTTGAATTAATTCGTATCGGAATTCAAAATTAATTATTTGGATACATCGGAATCGGAATCTAAATCGGAAATAAATTTAAGCAGGTATTGTAATTGGAATCAGAATTTTTATTTTTCCGATATTTCATCCCTGCTAATAAGTAAACCTTGTCCCATGCTCACTCGGGATCGGAATGAATTTTTGTATCAGTATAGGTAGCTGGCTTAATAACTCAGTGAGGACAAAAGTTCGGGCAATCTTTGCCCTGGGGGGTTATTCTCAAATAAAATTTATGAAATCATAAGCTACGACATCGTAAGTTGTTATTACAGTCTTTTTTTCCTATCCAGACTGCCGAGCTGGATAGTTGCTAGCTTGCCTCTTGCTACAGCAATTCTATTTTAGATTGCATTTGTTTTTGGTTTTTGTCACCTATGACTTGAGTGTACTGGTATACACTCCACCTGTAAGCTGCCGGGTATTCCTGACACCCATGTAAGTCATGGCTTTGTGATAGCCCATCTGTATGGAGATTGGTGCTGCTTTCTGTGACATGGCGCCGACCGTTATTTGCAGTAGTAGTAGCTGTGGACTAAAGATCGGAGAGAAGATACTTAGGCTCAAGTGTCTGTCCTGCAATCTGACGTACCATAGGAAATGTCTCAAGCTTTTGGTTGTGGAATTTCGCTCTATAGATAGTGATTTATGGTCTTGTGAAATTTGTAAGTATAATTTGAACACTATTTCCTCTGTTTCTTTGCCAAATACATTTCCAGCTCAACCTCTTAACTTAGCTGCTCATAATCTCAACCGCAAAATAATTAAGACTATGTATCTTAATGTTAATAATTTCGTACTTCATAAACTTGACGAAATTAAAATCCACCTCTGTAATGAAAGTTTAGACATTTTATGTTTAGTGGAGACTTTCTTTCAAAAAGAAACTGCTGAGCATTTGTATAATATTTCAGGTTACAATTTGATTAGAAAAGATAGAGATAATGGTAAAAAAGGTGGGGGCTTAATTATGTATGTTCATAGTCGCTTGAGATATGCTGTGCTTCGCCCAGAAATTAATACGTTTAACTCAGGGGTTGAGTACCTGGCCGTCAAACTAGGTTTAAATGAATTCAATTCTAACATTTTTATTCTTGTATATAGACCTCCTTCTGGATCTATAGATAAGTTTATGCTATTTCTGGACTGTCTGTTTGAATTTATTATGAATACAAAAACCAGATGTATTATCTTCGGCGATATGAATATAGATTTGTCAAATATAACTACCGAGAGTGTTAAGCTAAAGGCCAGTTTATCATTGTATGGCTATATGCAGGTGGTAAACGTACAAACACGAAAGGCCTTTGGTAAAAGACTTACTAGTTCGTTAATTGACCATATTTATGTTCCTCGGAATACACAGCTAGTCTGGGATGTAAAAAGCACGGGGTTATCTGACCATGACTATTTAACATTTGACTTTAATTTCAAAGGAAAGTCCACACACTCAGTTAAGTATATTCACTACAAGAACTACAAGGGTTTTGACTGGAACATTTTGAGTACCGAACTATGCAAAATTGACTGGGACTTTCTTCGTTTTTCTAACTATAGCATTGACTTGGTTCATAATGTTATAAGTACCACTATTAGAGAGCTTATAAATGAATTAGTACCTGAGTGTAAAAAAAGAATAAAAGCTGCAAGTAAATGTTGGATAAATAGTGATATTCTTAAGAACATAAAGGCCAGAGATAACTTTAAGAAATTAGCTATACAAATGAACTCAAATGAGTATTATAATAAATACCGTAAATTAAGAGCTAATGTAAAGGCAGATATTTATAAAGCTAAGCGCAGTTACTACGTATCTTGTTTGAATAGTCACAGTGACATTTCGTCACAAAAAGTTTGGAATTTGGTTGATGAGCTCACGGGTAAACCAATGAAAAGATTAGCCACTAAAGAGAAACTGTACGTAAATAATTTAGAAGTATCACAGCATAAGAATATCTGTAATGCCTTGGCTTCTTCTTTCACCGTGCCATGTGATTATGTTGATGCTGATCTACTTCACTTTAAAGCTGAACTTACTCAGGGGTATTCATATAAACCCATTAATTCAAAAGAGATACGTAGAGCTGCCATATCTATGAAACATAAGCCTAATAAACACGAGGTAATTAATTATACTGTTCTCTCTAATGCTGCTGTAATCACTCCTATCTTACTTCTGTACAACCTGATACTATGTAAAGGCATGCTACCTAAGTTTTTAAAGACTTCTATTGTCACTCCATTGTATAAAGGCAAGGGATGCCGTATGTGCCCAGATAATTACAGGCCTATTCATAGCCTTCCTTTTATAAACAAACTTTTTGAGAAAATTATTTGTAATCGTATACTATTAGTATGTAATCAGCAGTTGGATGAGCACCAGCATGGTTTCAGGCGCAGAAGGTCCTGTTTTACAGCTATCTTTGTCTTTGTACATTCAATATGTAAATATTTGGATCTGCCTTGTGTCAAAGTACTTGCTGTATTCATTGACATAAGGAAGGCTTTCAACTCTGTATCCCGTAAATTATTACTTTACAAAATCAAACAACAATTTAAATGTGATACATACTTACTACATGTACTTGCAGACTACCTACAGGACAGGCATTTTAAAATTTACCTTCACGGTATGCTGTCTGACAGTTTTAATGATTTGAATGGTGTCCCACAAGGCTCTATCATGGGTCCCCTTTTATTTATACTTTTTTCAATGACATTGGCTCCGTAATTAGTACTGACTTTGTAGCATACGCAGATGATATTGTTATTTACATATATGGTACGTGTATTGCTACGCTTTTTTCGAGTATGCAGAAAATGCTGGATAAATTGAGCGATTGGATGCATAACAATACATTATGTATCAATGTTTCTAAGACACAATACATGATACTCCATAAATCTGCTAAAGTAGACCATGATGTAAAGCTACTTATAAATGGTCAGGAATTGGAGAGGGTCTGGTCTTTCAAATATCTAGGAGTATTTATTGATGAAAAGCTACACTTTAATGATCATTGTATATATGTACTAAAGAAAAGCTATGGGGGCAATTATGAGAATACGTCGCTATCTGACCCTTGACGTTAAACGGCTTTTATTAAATTCTTATGTCCTCTCTCATGTAGACTATTGCTTGCTGGTATGGGCTGGTGTATGTACAACAAATTTTAATCTAGTTCAGAGTAAATTGGACAAGTTTTTGCAAATTTTTCTCGCATTTGACCTCATGTGTCTTGGATGAAAACCAATACTTGTATTGACTCTTATTGACACACATAATAATAATAAAGCAAACTACTACTACTACTACAGTCAACACCAATTGTCGTAACTTTTGAAGTTACGATAAAAGGCTAACCTCCTAATTGTGAGGGAAATCCCTCTGAATTTGAAATTCTAACTCGTCCCCCTGTCCAACTTAAATTTCCGAATGTTGAATCCCTTCAGAAATTTGCATTGTATTGTCTAATATTGATCACAACTGGTTTCCTGGCCCCAGTTTGGCCCTAGGATTTGTCAATATTGATCACAGGTGGTATTTTGGCCTTAAATTAGTATATATTGCTCATAGCGGACTACTTAATCGTTAGTTGATTACGATTGTCCATTAATTTCTTGATCTTCAATTCATTAATATTGAACGTAAATTTTTCCTGGTCCAAAGGTACAGCTGGTTTTTTGGTCCCAAATTTGGTCATATTGGTCACAGCAGTCTTTAGGCCTCAGATTGGACAATATTGGTCAGTCATTTCCAAAGAAACTATTTTTGTCGCTAATATACTCTGAGTATAGTTGTGAGCATGGAAAAATAGTTCGATGATGGTTGAATCGGAATACAAAAAGAATTAGGGAACTCGATGCTCACAATATCTTAAAAACGTGTTTTAAAAAAATAATTCGCATTAGAATAGGAAGTAGTATCCAAAAAATCTTCTCCAAAATTGAAAGTTTGTCTCGTGATTACCTAGCTCTGTGAAAAATACTTCCTTCGTTTCGCAGTAATTAAAAAAGAATTGCTATTTAAGTCCGTGCCAGTCCGGCTTTTAGCATTTATTACCTTACATCACGGACTTTCAAACATGAAATTTTAGATGGGATTCAGCATTGGAGAGCTTAAGTTGGACAGGTGGGACAGGGGGACCCTCTAGCGACGAGTTAGAAATTGAAAGTTGTGCTTAATTTCCAGCGCAAACCAGGGCAAGATGGTCAATAATACCAACGTTGACATATATGTACACAGTAGTAGCTGATAAATAGGCTAAATGCAAAAAAGTTTAGGTTGGAACGATCCCGCGGGTAGACACGACTTGTACCTACCATTTTCCAGTAAAATTGACTCTTTATTCGACGAGTAATACGGATTGCATTCAAATTTTTAAGCCGTCATTAAAGATTGGAATCAAGTTTATTCAAACTTTCAGTCCAGAAATTGCACTTGATGTTGTGATAAAAATTTTAAAGTAGATCGTAAATTCTCCAAACCAAAGATGGGCCCCTTGCCTATATCTAGGCCCTTTTATAGGCAAAAATTCTAGGGAGGAAGCAAAAAAACAAGAATCTAGGATAGGATATAGGCAAGGTTTAATAGGATTTATATGCAAATAAAATATTATAGGAAGTTTGGGGAATAAATATAGGCATCTAGGAAATTTAGGCTAGGAGCTTCATAAATAAATATATTATAAAGGGAGCAGGTATGCTACTGATGCCGACATGCCGAGTAGGGGTATGGTTATGCATTGGTGCACTGAACAATAAAACGTATGGATATAATTTCGAAGAGGAATGTATAAGTTTACATTGGGAAATCCCTACATTTTATACTAAAATAAATAAGCAATGGTTGTAAAAATGCGGAGAAGTAAAGCATGTTATAGCACGATTGTTAGGACATCTGGACGACAATGGAAAAACACATTTTCAGCGTGGAACAGACCAACAGATCAACAAACCAACAGACCAACGTAGCAATAAATAAATATAGTATTATTAAGTACAGGATATTTTGACATACACACATGCGGGGTTTTCGGTTTTCTGTGGGGCTTTAAGGGTGTGCTTATATAGTACCAGTTATATAACAAGTTATATATCATATAAACAGTAGTTTTGAACTTCCTAATAGGGTATAGCTGCATGATACTCCCAAAAGGAATATTATAAGAACATTTATAGGGATATATGTAGGTAGGCATCTCCCTGTTTCCTATATTATAGGAAGGAACTTCGTGTTGCCTTAGCCTTTATAGGATTTAAGGAAGGCGTTTGGTTGAGCATTTCCTTAAAAGGGGGAGATAACTTGGCGAGGGTTATAATTATAGGAAATAGGGAGGCGCATTATGTTAGTTTAATTATAGGAAGGAAAAAGGCTAGGTGAATTGAAAGGCCCATCTTTGCTCCAAACTGCGTATTGGGGCCGGCGGAAATGAATTAAAGCCCTACGATATACTTGTAGCATTGTACTATAAACCACTTCCTTTATACAGGAATGTAGGAAAATGAAACTAATGGAATTCGGCATTCACAGAAAATAGACACTTTTCAAGATTTTTTTTGCATTACAGAGTATGATATTATTTTCCTCGAGAGTTGCTGTAAGGTTGAGAATTGTTGCAATGATAATGTACTTCAATATTCGATCGTCCGTCAGGAAATTAATTTCATTGTGAATTCACATAATTACAGACATAGAGATACATGACTTAACGCCCAGTGATTACAGTGAGGCTGTTACAGAACTTGCTCTAGATACGAGCCAGTTTAAACTACCTTCTGGACCCGCTCGTAAACAGCGTATGTCAATTGAAAATGCCCTGCAGTATTTGCCCTCCCTGTTGAAAATTCCCAAAATGCTTGGCCTTGCTTAAAGTTTGAATTTGGGACATTTTTATGCAAAATGGATTACTAGCTCAGATTCAGAATACCCAATGTATAGCAGCGCAGCGAAGAAAATGTCACAAATGAAAATGTCTGGTTATTAGTTCGTTTGCCAATGTTATAATTATTGCAGAAACATTGGCAGCCAATTTATTTTTTATAAACTTGAGATGATATAATATCTCTATGAAAATAGTCTTCTGTGTAAATTATAATATACAATATATTTATTTATTCATCACTTAAGCAACACTCAGAAGCGTTATGTTCTTTTGAAGTTTGAACCCATACAGCAAGAAACTGAAGCTAAGTGACCAGTCAAAATTTTAATACATGTTGATGCTGAATTTCATGCTCAATTTATGCTACATCACAATAGCCTGCAGTTTGCAACATAGTGTGAATCGACCCTAATTCCTGGAAAAATGGATCGAGTAAAAATCAATAAACAAGGTTCAAAAAATACAGTTTTTTGTAGTTTTTCTGTGTTGAAAAAAATCATTGCTACGCGATGATTACAACACCCCTAAAGGGGCTCGTCGCAAAGGGCAGCGCACAACAGTGGTAAGATTCTGAAGGGTGTGTCATGACCCCTGACTTAATGCTTATGCCTATGTGTAGATGTTTTCACTCTCTATAAATACGTTCATATTGGACGTACGTACATATATACATGCACATATGGCATACCCAATCATTAAGGGATGAATTTCAGTCGATAGAACAGCTGGACCGATTTCAACCAAAATCACAATCAGAGTTACCCATGATCTAGTATTTATGTGTGCAAAGTGTGATTGGAATCAGTTAATTCTTACGTGAGTTATCACTATTTGTAGGAAGGACAATTCCGGGCGATGCATTAGAGCGCTATATAGCGCCGACCTAGATATTACTGTATGGGTTTAAATTTGAACAGAAAAGACAGCTCTGGTCGCCCATCACCTCCACCATTTTTAGGGTATCGGAAGAAAAAGTGTGCCGTCAGCAAATAGGCAAAAGGATCTTCATGCTACGCAAAAAGATGTCCATGTGAATCATTTTATATTTCATTTTGGATATAATGCACCCTTTAACAACTTACTCAATTGAAACAGCTACAAGGATATTTGGAAAAATTTGATTCACAACTGCATAATTTAGTGCCGTTATATGCGTAGAAAGTGCTTTATACAATTTTAAATGTCAAACCAAAGCACGTTTTGCGTGGATAACACACACAAATACACATAACGCATGTAATTATAACATGAATGCATGTACATATTTAAAGCACATTAACACGTGTAAGTACTTCAACCATCTTCCTCTCCCGTTCCTTCTCTTTTTGTAAATACTGGAATAATCATCTCCCATCCTGCACTTGCAAGTATAATCTTCTCTGTGCCTAAGAATATCACACTCTCATGCCCATCTGATGACTCTTTCTCCATCATCTCAACCATACACATCTTCCCTCTCAATCTCTTCTCTCCATCTGTAACTACAATTCGGTCTTCTGAATAAATACTATACTTTACTATCAAACGTTGTTATTATGATACAAATTATTATTCGCTACCATTCACGATAATAAATACGCATGGCATTCATCAATATGCACCCTGTTCTAAGCCTTTTATTCATTAACTTAAATAGAGATAGAAATCAGATGTAGAACTCGTTTGCACAGCGTACATACATATGTCATAACCATTTAATGGTGATAATCATCTCCTGTAAGCATCCATGGTTTATACTTTAGGCTTAATAAATAACAATTAGCTCCAGTAACATTTTCATGTGCTGGTTGGTAAGAATCTATTTAATAAAAAATATATGAAAATATGAATGTTTCCTGTATTTCTTTTAATTATCTGAACTATAATGATTACTATTTACAATACGATGCTGCTGTTAATGAAGAAAAGACCAAATAGGCATGACAAAGTGTATGCTTACTCGACGGTTCTAATGATTGCATTGTTATTTTCAGCCGAATTGTCATCCAATTGGCGGGAAATGCAACAGTGACATTAACTGCTGTGGTAATTTGTGGTGCTGTACGCCATTTATGCTTTGTTGCGGATGATTACGGACACCGGACGGTTCGGCACATGAAGTTTACAGTTATTAGAAAAACCGCAGACCGTGCAACTTCTTCCTTTCATCATAATAAAAATTATAAAATGTTTCAATCAAAAATTATTTTTAGACGTAATAAAATTAAAAGATAGATAGATAGATTTATTAAAGGTCGATATGGCCTTAGCCCTTACAACCCACTGATTATCGCAGTTAGTACATATACGTTTTATAATAATAAAATTAATATTTAGTCTAATTAGTTTATAAAATATGCAATTATACTGTTGGACGTCAAGGATTAAAGTCACAATTGTCGAAACCCTTTGTACAAGTAGGATGTCTCTTCAATGCAATTCGTTCTCTAGTTTTATTCTAACAGCTATAAAGAATTTTTGAAATTTATATTTCACGTCGGTCTGGCGTTTATTTAAATATTTGAAGGTCTTTTGTAGTATATTTTATGATATTTACTTTACAACTTTATTACTTTAAAATATTTTTCCTTGAGGTCAATGTGCTAAAAATTGAGGTACACGTTAGTCCCCTGTACATTCACTAATAATTATTCAAGGATGGCTGTGTAGGTACCCCATCTCTACTGCTTCTGCTGAGTTTTCCTTGGAGTCCTGGCGGGTATTCCTCAGTAGTCGGTAATTGTTTAATAATTTTATCAAAGCTTCCTGAAATCAAATGGTACATACAATCCGTCATAAAATAAATAATGGGCATTCATTCTTTTGCCTAATTTTAAATTTAAAAATAAAATTTACGCAGTTTTTTTATTGGATAATAATATCATGAAGACAATTTTGTCAATATTATAATAAGATAAAAGTTACTATTTATCTTGGTCACGATTAATATTTGGCATATTGGTTGATAATTTACGCTTCGGATGTTACCAATAATTGATTAATTGTAAGGAAAGCTTTCAGGTAAAAAAAATCACATAAATTACTGTACTTACTCGAATGTTCCGAAACCTCAGCGCATACAAAAAAGGACTGAACAGTGCCCTCAGAATAACTAAAGATTTGGTCACCCAATATACTATCATAATGGCAGCATTTGAAACCTAGTGAAATAAGTATATATATATATACACTGTATATCCATATATTTAAGTATATATTTATTATTACTATTATTTATTTATTATTTTATAAAATTATTTAAATCAATTTTCCGATTATTTTATTACATGAAAGCAGTCTGCGCATAGCACGAAATATAATACGCAGTAGGGGCCCCAACCAACGAGACATGAAATGAGGAGTCCATGAAATGTCCGCATCACGTATCTTCGGCACCTCCGAACTTCCGTGTTCTAAAATTAACAAAATACATAATTACATAAGTTTTGTCTGTTGCTAATAATTACTGAAGTAGAGAGAATTCGGTAGAATAAGGCTGCTACAATAATATACCTCTTGTACCGTTTGCTGAATTTTTTTCAAAACGTACAATGTATGTATATCCATCAATACAATGACGAGAATGGAGATGGAAAAAATTGCAGTCAAAATTATTCTCCAGTTATTGTCTTCCACAAAAAAGTACTTATTGCAATCCCAGCTAATAATTTCCTGTCCAGCGGCTGTTCCAAATCCAAAGTACCCCACGATTAAAGTAATGGGGCCAAACCATGCAATAAATATAATTGCTCCGATCTTTCTTCCAGTCATGAAATAACTGTATTTTCTTGGAAAGGAAACTCCACAAAAGAGGGCAAATTCAATGGCAATAATATGCAACATTGGAATGAGCATCCAAGAATGGTTAAAAATTACAGTGATGAGACCAGCACACTTAGGAATTCTCCAACCGAATTCAAATAAGAACGACGCCATGTATATTCCATCCGCCAGGGCTAGAGACATTGGGAAATACAGGGTTGGCTCAACGGGTCTTTCAAACCAATAAAACGAGAAAAATATAATGAAATTGAAGCACATTGCAATGACACCCATGATGGAGTGAACCCAAGTCACAACTTGACGGATATTTCCATAGCTCGTAATGTTTTCTGCGTCGTTATTTGATGTCATATTTTTATCCTAAATATTTAATTTTTGTTGTCTTGATTTTTTCACCGAATGCAAATTGTTCAGTTAACTACAAAAAGATTAAAAAACTGACTTGTTAGGATTACTGTCTCATGTCACACCAGAACAGGTATAATTGTACATTATGCCATGAAATAATTATTCACACCACACATACCAATGTATAGGGGCCAAGATGATCAATTTTTTAATCCTAAAGGTTCGAATAATAGTCTCCCACTTTTTACTTAACAGGCAGAACCAGGAACAAAGTAAATGCGAATATCTGTGGATTTTAAAAAAATTACCTACAACCATGGCATTCAAATAAGGTAATATATCCACTGGCCCATGTAGATTTAGGACGATAAAGAAAGATACAAATACAAGATACAAGTACAATTCTCTTATTTTCAACAATTTGTCTTCCAGAATTTTTTTTTGCCTTGCAGCTCATAACCTTTAATACATTGGTCAAGAAAGTAGAACAATGTCCAGGTTAGAATTTTGAAATAGGCAGGCAATTTTTCAATTTGTTCTGGAATATCTAGATATCTAGTCTACATAGGTGAGATGGCAACAACGACTGTAATTGTCTTGAAGACAAACTACTTCCTTTTAAATTAAAAAAAGTCTGTACTTACTAACATTGTACTACATAAATCAATGGTAGAGAAATTATTTCGGGAAGTTTCATACCCTATAGTAATAGTATGGTTCAGCTTGAAAGAATATTTTTGCTTATGAGGTAGACATGGACTCAGCAAAGAATTTCATTTAGTCCATAAACTGGAGACCAGTCTTCTTGGTCCTCGTAAAATCTCGAAACCACAGTTACATGCAAAATTTTCTGCAGCTACTTCAAAAATTACTTGCGGTCGTAAAATATTATAAAACGTAAGACATCCCTGTCACAGATAATTTAATGTAAGGTGCAGGATATTTTATGCTTTTATTCCCCTGACCTGTATGATCACTTTCTTGAAAGCCCATAAAATTTTGTAAGTAGGCAAAGTTGACAAAAATATAAATATATTAATTTTAAATAAACTGCAAATAGACAAAAAATTCGTAAGTTATATTATTTGAAGTGTAGGTTCTTGGATAGGCAAGGCTAAACATGAATGTAGGCTGCTCTGAAGGATAGTCAAATTTCATGTCGTCCAAGTCAAGGATAGCAGAATTCAAAAACTGGTATTATCGTTACTTGGCATTTTTTCAAATATGTATGTTTCTCGTTGAAAACATTGGCACACATTAAAGTGCTCTAACATGTTCGGTTGGGTTTCTCCTATGCCATTCCTATGGTCACAGGGAGAATCCGGAGTTAACTTTCTATCAACCTCTAGACCTTATGTCTTATAATTCACTGGCTATAGCTTGGGTGGCATTCGACGACGAATTTCAGCGTTGAATTATGCTAGTGTGAGAGTTCCACCGCTAATCTGCAATAATGCGAACAATTTGTGATTCAAATTAAAGTGCAGTTATTAGGAATTGAAGACGACCACAAATAATAATGTTTACACTGTTGATCCATTTCAGACGGCAAAGGGTATCAACATCTTTGACAAAAAATAATGACAAATTATAATTTGTCATAATTTGACAAAAACAAAAATTAACCGAAAGGTATACCTTTCGGAATAATTTGATTCAGGGAAAATAATGAATGAATGCAGTGCTATCTAGGTTAAAATGTGTTAGAAATAATTATACAGATTTTGAATCCATATTTCGTTTTGTATCAGAATTAGTCTTCTTAAATGCATTTTTTCCTTGTTTTTAAATCCACATCAAAACCAAAAAAATGTCTTTTTCTATTCGAACTGGCATTCAAAATATGCCTGAATAATGGATACAATGCTTAGATACCGGAAAAAGCCAAGTTCAACCTTGTAAATTCAAAAAACGAAAATGAGCAGTTTACACAGCAAATAAACTAAATGTGAATCAACAAGACACACGTCGATTGAACAGTATAATGTGAGTATGTGCCTTTGTAAAATGGTCTGGCATAGCACTTAGGTTCTGTACACTCTTAATTGACGAAATCAAACACTCTCTGGCTTAAATTTAGCTGTAAATTTATTATATTTTTTTTTTGGGGGGGGGGGGGGTTCTAGTAGCTCCAGGAATTAATATTGATTTTTTAGAGTATTTCAGTTACATTGGAAATTATAGAGGAGTTCAATTGGAATGAGTAACAAGACATTTGTTTTTCTCAGGGGCAAGTGTTTCTAAGTATTTGATCAAACCAAGTCATTTTTTGTGGAAAATTTCATGAGCTTTCTGAAATTGTTTGGGCGATTTCATAATAATTTGCATGAATTTACCACATTTACGATAATTTTGTGTTGGATACTTGAGTTGGCTTACAGTGGTATAAAAATTGTTTTTATGCTATGAAACCTGGTGGTGAACCTTTTAAATAATACCTCTAATTTATTAATAAAGTTTCAAAAATCTTTAAATAACGAAGAGCCGATGCAATACTTGTTAATCCAATTTGTGAATTAACAGCAGCCTTGATTGTGCTTATACCAATTAAGTTAGGCATGCATGTTAAACTAATTAATTTGTTGGTTGCTTCTGGGAGATAAATTATTTTGTGGCGTTAAACCCTAAAAAATGCTAAAGCATTCTCTGCGGTAATTTCAATTAGAATAAATTTTATTTTAAAATAATTAAAATTACTGGAAATACTATAACTTATACTTACACTTACTATAATTTTATTTCCAATATTTTGTTGGGCCTTCCTTATTGGCTCCCGGGGAATGCATTCGTATAAAAAACTTAGAAATTTACATTTAAAACATTCTTGTAGTTTTCTCCATTCAATTTATTTACAGTGGATGCATTTTTAATTGTTGCAGTTTTTAGTTGTAGGGCGGTCCGGGGTTATCATACAGTTTCATTTGTTTGAAGATATACCACGGAGTTTAAAAGACGTGAAAGCGACGGAGCCTAGAAACACTAGAGAAAAGAGACACTATGGTTGGAAAAATATAATAAAGGATGTTACAATTATTCAGCATTGCATTTCAGTAGAAATCTGGCCCGTAAAAATTGATTATGGCTAAAAGAATACGTAGCTACTTATTAGTTTAATTATTTTTCTATTTATTTTCTAATTATTTTTTATACAAAACCAATGAAATTAAAACAACGAATAATTATTTTAATTGAACCAAGCACTCAGGTGACAAACACGATACACAATACAAAACGTTGTAACGTTAAGAGAGACGGTAGACTCGGTAGACCAAAGAGTGTCCAAATCTTTTCAATTGTACGGAGAAATTTCATGTAGATAAATGGTGCGTGTGTTGAATGTGAAATCCAGTATGGCCTTCCATTCTAACAAATAATCTCGTATCTTCATAAGTATCTATCCGCTGTTGGCATAAAATATTAGTTAAGCATTTTGCACTTCAATTGTTTATGCCTCGGGCAAATGGCAGAAGAACAATTATATTGACCCTTGAGTAAAAAAGCGCTTTTGCATGTTTTCTGGACCACGCATGACCATTGAACTTGCATGAATACAGGAGTGGGTAATTTGCAAAAAGTAAACTATAAATATTCAACCGAGTCTGGATTTTGCAATGCTTGGAAAGGATTTTTTTGTACTTCAGTTGGATCTGCCTCGTGCAAGCGACAGAAAAACAGATATATTGACCCTTGAGTGTAAAAGCATTTTTGCATGTTTTATGGACCACCCATGTATATTGCATTTGCATGAATACACGAAGGGGAAATTTACAGTAGAGTAGAAGAGTAAAAGATAAACATTTAACAGTTTCCCATTATTTTCAAATGTAATTCCACAAAATTTATGATAATGAATTCATAAAAATCAACTTCTTTGTTTGTTGCAAAGGTGATTATAAAAATGTATGAAACCTGAACGTCAAAACAACCTGAATCTTGGATGTATATTGTACGGAACACCCGAATAAAATTCCCTCTTATTATAAGTTTTGAGTAGCAATCGACGAGTAGGGTTTTCAGAACCTTTATAATTTCACTCTCACAATTTCAACAAAACTGAAAAATTGCAAGTCCTCAAAATGTGCACAAAACTGCTCGCTCTCCTGGGATTGTTTTCTTCTGTAGTACTTTTTACGGCAATCCTACAGCCTTCTTCAACTTGCTGCTTTTCACTGAGCAGGGAAAATTCCTCAAAAGAGGTTTCCAATCCAAATAAGTAAGATCTAAGTGAATTAACAAGAAAGCAAGGAAATATTAGATCTGAAAATCGTGATATTTATTTTTGCTGCTTTTACAATTACTTTAGAATTACGATACATGAGAATAAACATAGTTTACGAGAATTGTTGACGTTTACAAGCCATTGAAATTCTTTTGGGGTTAATATTTGCTAACATCTGTTGAATATTAGTGTTTTATATCAAAATTGGTTTCTTGTCTTTTTATGGACAGGCTGTGCTCCGGTTATCGAGCATACTTCAATGACATTCGCAAGTGCTACAATATTGCTTCTAAAGGGCCATGTGGGGAGATGATGGTGGTAGAAACGCAACCAGGAACCGACATCGGAAAATGCACCTGCAAAAAATCCGAATGTGTTGGTCGACCAACTGTACATTGGCCAGAGGAAAATCGCTGCTACTTAATCTTTGAACAGGTTTACTTTTTTAATGCATGCACATAGAACTAATTGTAAAGTGGCTTGACCCTAAGGGTTTTTATTATACAGGTCAGTAGAGTTTATTTAGTTGACACAAACTATACGAAACTTGACTGTTTTCATAGAAGGCTGTTTGTATTTCCAGGGTCCATGTCCTGAGGGGCAATGGCTCGTTCCTAGAAAAGATGAGGGTCCCAAATGCGAAGAAATACCTTGCCTCGATGAGTACAACGCTCTGCCCAAGCCATTTAACGGAGGAGCCGTGTTTTTGTTTTCGTACCAAGACAAATGTTACACGACAGGAACCGCTAATAAGGGCCCTTGCTCTGCTGACGAAATAGCTTACTTCTTGGGACACGAACATGAATGTACAGACTTGGTTTATAAATGTCCTGAAGGTGGAACCTTAGGTGCAGCCAATGAATGTGAGGACGGATCCGAACCAGATTTTCAAGGCGGATGTGAACCAAGTACTAACTTGTAAAATATGAAGCGTCTATTTTTACGCTATTATCGCACAATTCAAAATTCGATGTGTTGTAATCGGTATGTTAATTCGGTTTTAGCAGCTAATCACATTCTAGCTTCTAATTTATAAAAAGCCTCGATTATCGATCATCCTTTTTCCTGCCCAATTCTGAATGATATGTTGTAAGGTTTGAAACATTGTATTTCTGGATATCAGGGCGTGTCATTCGAATCGGAATTACAATTTGAATCGGTATTGTATTCGTATTTTTTGGTATGTTTATTGGAGTCGACATTTGTTAAATTAATTTGTTCAAGTGCCTAAGTCCATTTTGAATTAAAAAAATATGTGTATCCAATGCTTAGTTAGACATCGGAAAAATCCGTAACGTATTGAAGTTAATCTAATAAATTCAAAAAAAGAGAATTTTTTATACAATTATAACATATTTTTGAAAAAATTACTCAATTGATTGGAATATAAGAAATGAAAGTACGTTTGTGATTCCGAAAAAGTACGTCATTTACAGCCTTACAGCTGTAGTACTTGTGTTCACTGCTGCCCTAGTCTAGTCAGACTTGACTAGGAAAGTCTAGACTTGACTAGACTAGGAGGCAAAAAGGACGTAAAAGAATAGACTTGACTTGACTAGGCCTACTGTTACTATTACGTGACTTGACTAGAATAGACTAGGATGACTCGCCAAAACATACGACTTGACTAGACTTGACTTGCATGACTTCATGGAAATGCTAGTCAAGTCACAATTACTTGAGGCTCCCTTATGTAGCTGAAAATCAGAGTTAGAAAGCCAGCGTGAAATTCCAGTGTACACGAAATGATCATCGTCAATACCGTTTGGTATGATTAAGTATATGGCTTCGTTTCAAAAGAACAAAACATTAAATTTTCTACTAGGTACGTAAAGTGTTTAGGAACATGCTACAATTTATTCCTTAACAGTGCAATTGATCATAATGATAGCTAGGATACATTTTCCATATTACTTTGTATAGTTAAAAGAATTAATTTTTTGCAAAACAATTTTTGTATTAATACTTTTCAAATTGAAACTAAAATGAAAATTACATACCTGGTACTTCTTTCTTTAAACCAAAACCCCTGCCCAAACCAAAGAACCAATCTTTCTAACGTGCCCATTAACATTATTATTTATTATCATGATATTAGAAGAGGTCATTCTTCCCAGGGCAAAAATTATTCTGGCAGGGAAAATCACCAAGGGAAGGGATTCCTTTTTGAGGACATGGATAGTCTAATTTGTTGGCTTTTGAAATGAAAATCCCTTGACAGGGATTTTAAATTTTTTGGCGTGTTTCAGGAAAATTAGGTAAGACAACAGGAATATTTAGATTTTTTGACTTTATTTGACATGAATATAACGTCTTCTACGGACATTTTAGTTGTCCACAGGTATTTTGAAAATCGCTGACCTTTGTTTCAGCAGGGTATTCAGAAATGTTCTTCAAGGGAAATTTACAAAAATTCGACTCCTGGGCACAGCCTACTACAAATTCTACTGTTTGCACCGGGTATTTCCCCTGGTGCGTTCCAGTAGAAATTTCGTATAATATACCAGAAAATATCCCACTGATACAGCCCTATATATTAGATAAAAAAGTTTACCCATAAATTGTTATAAAGCCCTATTTTCTTGGCAAAATTTGATTCCGAACTTGCGGTTAAAGTTGTAAAAATTAACTAATTTATATACTGATAATTGTTGATTGTGCAAAAATCTTACCGAGAATTATTTTTGTATTAATGTAAATTACAAGTTTTGTTTCTCATCTTTTCGTTTGATGCAAATAGGTTTTTTGATAGAGGTATTTGCTAAAATCTGAAAATTTTGAACTCAACGAAGCTCAAGTTTTAAAAAACAATATTTTCCATGTTTTGCTAATCAAAATGAAGGAGTTTTTAGAAAAATACACTGTGACTGGGGAATTGACTAGACTTGACTAGGGAACCAGCTGCAGAATCAAGACTAGGACTAGACTTGACTATTGCTAATTAAACGTACAGCTGACTTGACTAGACTTGACTAGTTGCGGCTCTAAACTTTAAAGACTAGACTAGACTTGACTAGGTAGCCTGGCGGGCAGCACTGCTTATGTTGATTAAATGTAGTAACTAACTGCCGTAATTCCTTTTTAAAAAATATTTATGGCACTTTGCATTCATAAAAACTGCCGAATTCCAACACTTTCTGGTTTAAAATTAGTTGTAAAATTGTTACATTTTTTGGGCCCTGCAGTTTCACGTTAAATGTGACCAAGGTTTCATGGTGACCATTCCTCATACGTATGTTTTGAGGAAACCAATTTTACAGGAATTTAAGGAATTTACACGGTAATTACAGTATTATGAGCTGGCTGACATGATGTTTTGAATTAGTTAATATACAATAAAATGTTGGGGGTGAATCATGATTTGGGGAATTGAACCACGTATTTACGATATGGAAACTGATCGATATATCGTTCAATGTTTACCAGACTTATCATTCAATTATCCTTTCGAAAAATGTACGATATGGACAATAATATCGTATGGCTATATCGGTATGCCAATGCCTAACCGACGCATAATAACCTCGTACTGATATCTAATAAATGAAAGACGTGAACCAAAATAAAAATGCTCACAATAAAAATGCCTCCAAAAATGCAAAAACAAGTTAAATAGACCAAAATAGGAAAAATTGTCAATTTTATTCCACCATTTTGATCGAAACACCCAAGGTCAGACCGAATAAGAACGACCAACGTATCCTCGCCCAATATGCCCTATTGTGCAGTTATTTCTCTGAAAAAAAAATCCAAAATACCGAACATTTTTGGACCGAAATACACTAAACTACAGCAAGTGTGACTAACTTCAATGTAATGGATTTTAATGGATGTTAGTCATTAACTAATACAGCTAGCCAACAATAGCTGACTTGTAAATGCTGGAAAAAATTGCATAATTGCTAATCGGATTTAACAGGGACTTGCAAAACGTATTTTGTGTATTAACTTATGATAGTATCTGTTGGTGGACGACGTTGTTTAGATACATACTTTAAATTTAAAACTAGTTTGCCAATCATCGGCAAAAACATTTGGAATGACAGCTTAATTGCTCACGTTTTGAACATTAAACAAAGTCTTATATTTCTTGTAGGGCTTCTGTTCGGGACGAGATCGGGATCGGGACAGTTTCGAGACAAAAGTTTTGTCTCCCCGTTACTTCAGGACGGAATCGGGACGAACTTTTTTTGTTTCTGGACGAGACGGAATGGTCTGCGAGACAAAAAAAATTGTCCCCATTAGAAGCTCTATTTCATAGCAGCGGTGTTAAGGGTCTAGCTTGATAAAACTGCTTTCTAGAAGTAGCATCGGTACTGTTTCGGCAAGGATTAAGATCTCGGTTCGAGTCGTTTGAAATGGTCTGTTCCAAAGATCTGCCAGACCAGTGAATCTCTTTGTGTCTGTCTGAAATTTTGGATCATACCATTAGGATGGTTTGTAAATGAGGACCAGACAGATCACAACCAATTATAAACTCGATTCGAAGGAGGATATCCAAGAGTATAAAAATCCGCGATTGCACTGATCTTGTAAACCTTGGTATGCGTGTGTAGGAAAGTGCATCTCTGATTATCTGCATTTATAAGTTGCATTGAAGAAATCAGTACAACATATTTGTACAGTAACAGTATAACGGGTGACTTAACATTGAATATTAACTGCGGGGAGATTCTCAGTGTGTCGTTATAAGGGAAGTTTCCTTATAGGGAGAGACGTTATGGAGAGAGAACAACTGCGGTCTATAAAACGTCAACCAAAGGAGTTTAATATGTCAGTAATTTAACAGCAGAAATTAGCAACGAATAAATGTTGATAGAAAGATATTTTGCTATAATAAATTTGACATCAATAATATTGGGTCCAAATTGTTTGAACCTTTTAGCACTGTCCAGCAAATCAACCGGACTATGTTCCTTGGTCCAAGATCATGTCACCGACTATTTGGATTGGTCCTGCTGTTGGACCAGGCCGAGCCAAGAATCTTGTAAAAGACGGGAACATTCCCAGCACTATATAGCTATAAGCGAACAAACTCTTTTTATTCGGCGAACAATCAATTATATTAGCATTTAAAGCATATATAACCAATTATTGTTTCTACCCTAAGAACAGTAGACACCTTCAAATATGGTCGAATACACGAGCCAGTACTAATAACCTTTACCTCGTGAATCGTTATATTTAAATCCAATACAATTGCCGTTCTAACAATGTGCAACGTGTATGATTGTTGCATTTCCAATGAGTAATCGAATTCTTTTGAAAACCTTTCTGCATCCGGTACTTTCCAAACACTAATAAATTGTACGGATTGCCTCAAATCCCTGATTGGTAAAAGTCGAATGAATAAACGAAATTTATCACAAAAAATAAAATGATTCTCTTGTCTCCTTATTTGCTTGCTTTGTTCAAACATTATACTCGAAGGTGCGAAGTATTGGGAATACTACCATTTATTCGGAACGAACAAGACAGCCCTCCAAAATTTTCTCCATCGAAGAAAAGAGTTTTGGTCTGGCATATCCAACTCTTCGTAATTTTTATTTACTCGGCTTTCATTTCTTTCCGATCCATTGAAACGTGTTTGAGCAACGCTTCAACTCCAGAGGAACGGATGTACTCACAGTTTGTGGTGTTTTTCTATTCCGTACCAACATTAAATCAAGCATTGCTGATTAAAATTAAATATCTTATTCCGCCATTCATTTCCAAATACACTGCTTTCTTCAAATACTTTGAAGGTAATTTCAGAATCACTTTTAACGGGTAGTGAAATTATTCTACATAATACAATTTACATTCCCACAATTTTCTGATACCCTAATTATTTTTGGCAAGGATTTTGCACGTAGTATTTTAAACAACTGTAAGAACAAATGTTTTTTGTATTTGATTGCTTTCAACAGCATGAAATGTCGCAAAGTGTACTTTAAATACAAGATTTGCCTCAAAATACTTTTTACCAGCATCATTACGACTTTGCAATTGTATGTAGTTTGCATGATGTGCAATATCTGAAAACGTTGGTTCATTTTAGCAATAGAATAACATACTTTAGATTGAATCCTTTTTACTTCATCGAAAATGTTCAGGTTGTTGGTGTTGGGAATTTTGTATTTTGAAGTCGATAACCAGCAGGCAAGTATTTCGTACTTAGTTTTTTAAAGACCTGTAAGTAGTGCTAGTGAGAATTAGGCCGATATTAAAAAAACCATTTATCTTTATAATAGTCTTACTATTTTGTGTTTTCTATATTTTACTTCAAGTTATCGATATGCCATTTTTTCGTCGACACCAACGTATTTTGCATAGCTTTGCTTTTAAACCATAACATTTTTTTGACTTCTTGAAAAAATTTAATTTGAAGTTTAAATTGAATTGAAACTAGAAATTGACAGCTACTCTGGTCGTTTATATTCAAATTACTCTGCATCACATGCGTTTCAGTTATTTTGATAAAGATGTCTTAAGTTTTTCGAGGATACTCCCACGGCATTGATCTATGTCCTAGCATATGTATATGAAACCTCCAGGGATTTTCCATTGCAAAAACATATTGGAATTTAACTTTTATTTAAGAGGATTGTTTTTCCGGTTTATATGAATACAGACAACTTCAACGAAAAGTTCTGGATCAAGCCAAAGGAGATTAAAATTTGTGAGCAGCTCCTGAAGACACTTCATACTTGCTGGAATTTTAACCTAATTTTCTTCCCGATGATATGTATACTCCGACCATCATCTCCTGAGCAGCTATCATCCCTGTTTTCTGATCCGCATAGCTGGAAAGCCCTACTTGTGGGAACGATTTTCCAAGCATATTATACATACAGTTACGTTTCAGTTATAATGTTTGAGTGCTGTTATGTGGGATTGTTCTTGCTACCAATGCTGGCTGTCTTGTCGGAGCTATCGTAAGTGTTTCAAATCTCAAGTGTGGAATTTGAATGTATAAGATTTTTATTGGTACATCATTTTAATTACGCTTGGTATGCCTAGTGTCAGAACCGCGTCGTTTACGAAAGTAACCTTAAAATATCCCGCCAACATTTTCAAGATTTACAGAGCGCTACGCTTACTCTTCGGAGAAGCTACATCTTCCGTGTCTTTGATTCTTTACATCGCTAAAATTGAGCTAATCGCCATGGCCATTTATGAGATCTACGGAGTCATTCGCCTGGAAGGTATTATTTCTTGTATGATGGGAGAAGCGGTATTATTTAGCGTGATTATTTTACCTATACTGCTAAGCAAGCTAGGAGAGCTTCACATACGATCAATGTATCTTTTGGAGCATGTTTCCATACGAGGGAATTTGGATCGTAAAATTATAAAATCTTTGCCGCTGCTAAGATTCCAGTTCGGGTCGATGTACTATGCCGATAAGCAAATGGTTCCTACGGTAATTCAAATCGTTGTAGTTAATTCGGCAAATCTCCTTATTTTATACTAATGGCCCGTCGTTCATCAGCCAATGCTACGTTAGGCAAAGCATAGTTGGTACGGGGAAAAATCTCAGGTATGGAACATATCAGTGAAAAGATACATGTAGATATATTCCTCAGAATAAGGTACTGAAATGTTCTCGGAGATACTCTATAGGTTATGTTCCGTGTAGATATAGCAAAAACAATTCAAAGTTTATTTCAATAAATGTGCACTCATTGCACTTCACATAATTTATGGCAACCTGGTCACGAATACGTGAATTATTAGCCGGATTCATCTGCTAGACTAAATGGAATTTTCCCCATCAATGAATAGCGAGATGAAACTATTAGTAAATCACAAATGCAGGCATGCAGTAAAACGATAATTGCTACAAGTCCCGCACACAAGTTGTACTTGTTTTTTAAACGTAAGGTTACAAACTTTCGACTATAGCGTAAAAAATCCAAAACTGCAATCGATGAATCGATTGCAACAAAAGCGAATCGCTACTGCCTCGCTAGTGTGAGCTCGATTGAAAGTTGCTGGAATTTTGATTGGTTGGGTAATTGTTAATGTATGCTTAAAGTAGGTTGATATAATAACCGTTTATTTTGCCTTTGTTGAAAATGTCATCGAACGTGCAATTTCTGAGTGGGAAATATATCCCCAGCTAAGCATGAGATCAATTCGGTTGAACGCGGTTATCCGACCATCGGTTAACCGAAACCGACGGTTCGGATAGAAAAGTCGTAACCGAATTGAAATAACCTAACGGTTCGGATGCGTCAATGCTTAACCGGATATCGGTTTCGGATCGGTTCGGTTTTAAATATGAATTTATCCGTTCGGCTCGGATGAAGTAGATGTATCCGCTCGGTTAAACCGACGGATAACCGATTTTGAATTTCGTTCCTAAAATTTTTAGCAAATCGTAATCGAGAACGGCTGTAGCATGAATTTCTCGAGACAAACGATTGTTTCATTATGTATCTGCAATGTATTTAGACCGCGAGCATCATACACTTGTTCATCACATCGCAATTATTGCAAACATAATAATTTAATTTTTAGCTTAAATTAAATAAGTGCCTCATTACTACAACTAATAAGCCATCAGTGGAAACCCCCGCCTTCTTAATAATTACAGAAACTACCGGGAGCAATGAGCCTTAAAAAAAAGATGAAAAGCGAGGTTTGGGTCCATTTGGTCTTACTGGAGATTTGGTCTTTAGATTTGTAGTTGTCATTTGAAGTTAAATAATAGGTGTAATTTGATGAAACTTAGTGTAATAATAATTGTTGATAATTGAACGGCATTTTTATTAAAACAAAAATTTTCAGAAAAGATTTTCATAAATATTTATCTATTTCGAATGAAGTTTTTGCTGGTTAAATGTGCAATATTGTCTCGGTTATTCGGATAACCGACAAACGGTTCGGTTATAAAAATCATCCGAACGATGTATAGCGGTTCCGTTTCGGATAGGAGTATTTTTTTATCCGAACAAAACGGTTAGGTTCGGATTTTGACAAACAATTAACCGAAAACTTCTGTTCGGTTCGGTTACGGTTCGGATTTGTGTTTTATCCGAACCGATCTCATGCTTATCCCCAGCTCTCATCATGAGTCTTATTTCCTGGTCTTTGTGTGGAAGGTATTTTATTTATCGAAATCATTTCCGTGGCGAAAACGAAATTGTAGCTTTAAAGTTTGATATTTCACTGCGTCGACGGTGTTATTTGTTCATTATGTTGCCAATACACTAATGCCGTGGAGGGGAGCGTATTTTCCACGTCCATGGAAATCAAGGAATTCATTTCTGTGGTTAAATCCGGTTTCTACATAAATTGGGAGTTTTTGCAAAATTTGCCGAAATTTCGAGTCGGGGAAGCTTTTTTTCGGGATTAGTGATTAACGAGTATGTTCCCGTGGTTAAATCAAGTTTTCACGTCAATTCGAAGCTTTTTCGAGAGTTCATGTTTTTTTTCAAAATTTCATCAAAATTCGAAATTTGCTGTGGGGAAGGCATTCTCTACGATTATAGTGATCAAGGAATTCGTTTGTGCGGTTAAATCAGATTTTTACGTAAATTCGGGGAATTTTCGAAATTTTATGAAATTTCATGAAATTTCGAAAATTGAAAAGTAAAGGCGTTATGCCCAAGTCCAGTACCCAACAGGTCGTTTGCCGCTGGTCCGATCGTTGTATCTTGTCCCGTGCGAGAGCCTTTAGAAGGCCAAAATAAAAATCAGGTTTTCCCGTCAATTCAAAGTATTTTTCCCCGAAATTTCAAGATTTTTTTCAAAATTTCATGATTTGTTTCGAAATTTCATCAAAATTCGAATTTTGTGACGGGGAAGGTATTCTCCACGATTTTAGGGATCAAGAAATTCGTTTGTGCGGCTAAATCAGATTTTTACGTAATGAACATTTTCGAAATTTCAAAACATTTCAGGTGGGAAAAGTATTTTCAACGACTTTAGTGATCACCGAATTCGTTTGTGCGGTTAAATCAGATTTTTACGTAAATTCGGGGAATTTTCGAAATTTTATGAAATTTCATGAAATTTCGAAAATTGAAAAAATAAAGGCGCTATTCCGAAGTCCAGGACCCAACAGATCGTTTGCCGCTGGTCCGGTCGCTGTATCTCGTCCCGTGCGGGAGCCTTTAGAAGGACAAAATCAAAAACGAGCAAATTTACAAAAGCGCTTCGCTTTAAAAATCCTTCACTCGGCTGTTTGCTAATATGAAATGTGAAGCGTGTATTGTAATGTATTAGCGTCCATTTATTCCCACATCTGTCACAATTTGTTTCTATCCTGTACCATTTCTTGAATAAAACGAATTACAAAGCCCAATTCAACAAGAGTCTTCCTTGCAATTAATAATTAGCAAGTAGTCAACGCAAATTTATCCGAATGCTTTCACACATACATACGTATAACATTCAAGAGCCCCATCTCTACTCTGTCTACAGTAAAAACTCTTGTTATTCCCCTCATAGATGCACATTTGATTGGCAAACATGTGCATACTGTATATTGGAAAACTGCAGATTTTGTCAAACCTTTCTACTAGCAAGCAAACGTATATTGTCAAGTTGAACTCCCTAATAAATAGATTTTGCTACTGGGGTGAAGTAATTATATCGATATGTATGTACATTAAACTCATATTTAGCAAATGCACTAATTTATTTTAATTACGAGTCTTATTCAGTTCATTTTAGGGCTACTGTTATAACCGAAAACGTTACTATTTCTTCAGAGTATCTTGCTAATTTTATAATTGTTCAAAGTGCAATTATTGGACCATATGTTAGGATGAGGTTTAAAAATAAGCAGAGCTGTAATGATAGTATCATTATCATACTTATACCTTTTGATGTTTGGAGATACAGATGTTGGAAAAAATTCAGTTGGGTCGTTAAGTTGAAGATGGCCACTAAATGTATAATATGCTACAACATTGCTTATTACTGCAAAGTAATTACATTAGCTATTATATAATTATAAAATAATTTTTCCTACACAATTTCTTAACCAATAATATTTCCCTTCTGGATTTTGCAATGCTTGGAAAGGATTTTTTTGTACTTCAGTTGGATCTGCCTCGTGCAAGCGACAGAAAAACAGATATATTGACCCTTGAGTGTAAAAGCATTTTTGCATGTTTTATGGACCACCCATGTATATTGCATTTGCATGAATACACGAAGGGGAAATTTACAGTAGAATAGAAGAGTAAAAGATAAACATTTAACAGTTTCCTATTATTTTCAAATGTAATTCCACAAAATTTATGATAATGAATTCATAAAAATCAACTTTTTTGCTTGTTGCAAAGGTGATTATAAAAATGTATGGAACGTGTGTCCTTCAAAATAACCTGAATCTTAGATGTAATTATGTTGTACGGAACAGCTTAATAAAATTCACTCTCATTGTTAGTTTTGAATAGCAACCTACGAGTAAGATTTTCAGAACCCTTTTAATTTTGGTCTCACAATTTTAACAAAATCCGCCCAATTTCAAGCCCTCAAAATGTTCACGAAACTGCTCGCTCTGTTGGGATTCTTTTCTTCTGCAGTACTTTTTATGGCAATCCTACAACCTTCTTCTACTTATTGCTTTTCACTGAGCAGTGAAGAATCCTCAGAAGAACATGCAATGCCAAACAAGTAAGATTTATTTGAATTTTTTTAATTGAACCAAAGCACGGGAATTTTAGATCCGATATTTATTTTTACTGCTGTTACAATCACGTTCGTAATTACAATATGTGAGAATAATCGGAGTTTATTAAAATTCTCAACGTTTTACTCATTAAAGGTTCTGAAATTCTTGTGAGGTTACATTTGTTAACAAATGAATGTTAAATGTTGTCATTTTATATCAAAACTAGTTTAATGTATTTTTATGGACAGGTTGTGCTCCGGTTATCGAGCATACTTCAATGACACTCGCAAGTGCTACAGTATTGGTTCAAGAGGGCCATGTGGGGAGATGATGGTAGTAGAAACGCATTCAGGAACCGACGTCGGAAAATGCACCTGCAAAAAATACGAATGTGTTGGTCGACCAACTGTACATTGGGAAAAGAAAAATCGCTGCTACTTCATCTTTGAGCAGGTTCACATTTTGAATGCATGCATGCAAAACAAAGTTGGCTTGAGATTAATGGGGTTTTATTGTAAATATCAGTATCGTTTAACTAACTGAGGCAATCTACTTCAAACTTGGCTTTTTTCATTGAAGGCTGTTTGTATTTCCAGGGTCCATGTCCTGAGGGGCAATGGCTCGTTCCTAGAAAAGATGAGGGTCCGAAATGCGAAGACATACCTTGCGTTGATGAGTACAACGCTCAGTCCAAGCCATTTAGCGGAGGATCAGTGTTTTTGTTTTCGCACCAAGACAAATGTTACACGTCTGGAACCGCTGATAAGGGCCCTTGCTCTGCTAACGAAATAGCTTACTTTTTGGGACACGAACATGAATGCTCAGCCTTCCCTTATGGATGTGCACAAGGTGGAACCTTAGGTGCAGTCAATGAATGTGAGGACGAATCCGAACCGGATTTTCAAGGCGGATGCGAACCAAGTACTAGCTTGTAAAATATGAAGCGTCTATTTTTACAATATTATCACACATAACAATATTCCTGAATCAGTGTGTTTTAATCGGCTGACTTTACGGTATATTTTCTAAAATATAAAAGATCTTAATCATGAATCATTGTTTTTCCTGTATCATTCTAATTTATATGTTGTTAAAGTTTCCAACATTGGATTGTTGAGTATACAATATCGACTTATTTTAATGAAGGCTTTTATCATCTTTGACAATAAAGTTTCTTTCTTAATTTTGCATATGGGTTCAAGTTGCATAACATCAGGATTGTATTTTTACCATTGAAAAATCGTGTGCATTTTGGAAACTTATTTGCAATCAAACATTTTGATTATGCTCGCTATTTTCGGTTCAAATTTGTTAAATTTTGATAAATATTGCAATTGTTTGACGTAACTTAATGCAAGTAGTTGTCGAGTAGTCTATGCAGTTTGTCTTACAAGCAAAGTCTTCCGATGTGACCTTCAGAATTAAATGAAAATTGGTGGAATTGTAGGCACTACTAATAGTATTCACACAAACCACAAACTTGATGCCATCTCCCCTGGGTTCGGGCAGTAGGACATTTGAAAGTTTGATTTTTTTTGAAAGTTTGACAGGGGGGACCCTTCCTCGCTTGAATTTTTTCATGTTAAATCCCATAAGAAAAAACCATTTTCGCAACTCGAACAAAATCCAAACCAATGTTCACACATGCTCGAAACATGTTCATATATGTATCTTTCATTCACCTTTTCTTAATTAATGAAATGCAAATGCAATTTTACATTGAAAATTTTTTCATATGTACGCGTTGATACATTTACATTATTTTTCGGTTGTGAAAGTAACAACAATAATATTTATGTGAAATGTCTTATAGACGAATTAAATAAAATAATTCCTATAATGCTGAGAATTGGCTTATTTCTGCTCAGATCGTGTACCCTTGAAGACGTGACTAGAGTATTCTTTATATATGAACATGTTTCGAGCATGTGTGAACATTGGTTTGGATTTTGTTCGAGTTGCGAAAATGGTTTTTTCTTATGGGATTTAACATGAAAAAATTCAAGCGAGGAAGGGTCAACTTTCAAAAAAAATCAAACTTTCAAATGTCCTACTGCCCGAACCCAGGGGAGATGGCATCAAGTTTGTAGTTTGTGTGAATACTATTAGTAGTGCCTACAATTCCACCAATTTTCATTTAATTCTGAAGGTCACATCGGAAGACTTTGCTTGTTAGTATTAATCATTAGTTTTTACACATATGACTTAATTTTGCCGCCACCTGCAGGAATTGCATTGGTGAACTAATTGTAAGATCATGTTAATAAGGTTTACTCAATATTTACACCAACCTATTGGTATGTATCAGTGCATCGCATGGGTGCAAAAATGCTGTACCTGAACCTTGACCTGAACCCAAATACAGATATTGGGTACCGGCAAAAGTCTTACCCAGACCCATACAAGATCATAAGTATCCATTAAATAAATGTTGGTACCTGGACCTGAATATTTTGCAAGTAGTGGGTACCTGGGGCCTATTTCACCAATTCAACTCTTCACTTTTCAATTTTCATTTTTCACTTTGCGATAAACGCAAAGTGAAAAGTGCGGAGCAAATCTCAAAGCAAACTCACCAACTTTGCATTTAAAGTGAGGAGTGCAAATTTTCGAACGGTAAACATCAAGTGCAAACATACAATGATGAGCAACCAATGGAATATTTAAGTTCATATCATATTGCCTCACAAAGTCCCAGAAGATCTCGTTATCACCATTCGTTTTATCCTGGATCATGGTTGGTGAGTAGTTTAAACTATTGTAGTTTAGTAGTTTTTTTTTGACAACACGACAAACAGTTGATTTGCTGATACCATGCATGTCAGCAACGCCATGATACTGTCCCCCATTACCCAGCCAGTAGAACGCTATTAGTAACTGCTCCTCCGGCGACATTGCATTATTCATATTTATTTTGGGCTTAAAACGGTCCCTACTCTTTCTAGGATATGTTCTATTTCGGAGGATCTCATTCGGAACTTTTCGATGGTAAAGTTAATTTGGGTTCGGTAAACTCTGAGGGTATACGCAGTGTCATCATCTACTTCGTCACTGCTATCAAACAGCAGATTCATTTTGATTCTTCTAAAACATTTAAAAAATTATGGAAATGCGTATTTTGTCTTAATAAATTTACACTTATAGACAATAATAACAAATGGTAATATGATACGTACCTTATTGTTATGACGCAATTTCAGGGCACAAAATCAACTTAGTTGGAGTTTAGATTGGAATTTTAAATAAGTAAACCAATTTTTTAAACGGGTAAGTGGAGAAACTACATATATTTAATGCTACATGTACCAAGTGCAAAAGGTGGAGACCCTTTGCATTCATTTCATGGAAATTTGCAAAACTCTGCACTTTTGCATTTTCCCAGCGAGTATTGTGAAACGTAAATTGCAAAATCGGGTGTGAAAAGTTACTACTTTGCATTTTGCAATTTACAAATGCAAAGTGCAATGGTGGAACAAAAACTTTTCAAAACCAAATGAAAAGTGAAAATTGAGGAGTGAAGAGCGCTTGGTGAAATAGGCCCCTGGACCTAGCTGAATATTTTGCAAGTAGTGGGTACCTCTACCTGAATCTTACTCGTACCCAAATATACCCAATATATGAACCTGCACCTGAAAGATTTTCCTACTTACATGTATCCTATCAGGTACTAAAAAGAGTTACTGTTAACTACTAAACATGATTCAACATGATGACAGCCGATGATTTACATTACAGTAATTACAAGCTAGAGACAATTACGCCAATCGTCATAATTTTTGCAATATTAGACATCTTAATGGAACATTAACTTTGTCATTGGAAATGTTAATATATTTTTGATCGAGGAGTTCTTCCAGCGTTTGAAGAGCCGTGGACAGGGAGATGATATATCTTTCACTCCACGGCCAAATCTCTTTTGTTTTGTGAAAGAAGTCATACAACTTTTGACGAACAGCATTCGCCCACTGAAGGGAAGTAGTAGGCTGGCTAGTTTAGCTGTCATTGCCCGCACTTTTGAGCCTTCCCAGCACGTCTTGGATTTTCTTTTGATTACACAAATAATTAAAAAAGCAATAATAAAGGTGATTATTATATTCGTGGAAACATTGACATAACACTGACCTCGAATATTCTTGCAAAAGAACTCTGAAAGAATCTCCCATTTCCCTTCACAATTTTTACATATTTTGAATTTATTTAAAATGATTATTGGACTAATGTCTTATTGACTAATGACTATCAATTTGTAGAATAAAATAATACACTTACCTTTTTCCCGGGTAAGATTCGTCACTGGTTGAAATCGGTCCACATGTTTGTAAGTAAACAATAAAAGGGAATAAAATTTTTGTTTTCTCCCCAACTGCTCCACCGGTTTTAGTGAAATTTTATACGCATGCAAGTCCGTATTAGTAACACAATTTTTTAAAATTATAACATTTCTTAAAAATGTTTCATTTTTTTAACGGTAATTTTGTAAAATTTGTAACGGTAGTTTTTGAAATGAGTTAATAAGAATAAATTGCAGATAAGTAAATACGTTAATCGAATAAAGGGAGTAAAGAGAAATGACAGTACCTGAAGCAGTCCTCCTCAACAGGCTTGTATCAGGGATTTTTGAAATTGTTAAGGTGTTTTAATAAAAAAAAATTGTCACCAGGGATTTTCGAAATTGTTGAAGTGTTTTATGGGAAACAATTTTTGTAGCAGGAATTTTTGAAATTGTTAAGGTGTTTTAATGAAAAAAAATTGTGTCACCAGGGATTTTCAAAATTGTTGAGGTGATTTACGAAAATCATTTCTTGTCAGCAGGAATTTTTAAATTTGTTGACCTTTTTATTCAGCTGGGATTTTTGAATTTGTTGGGGTGTATTAAGGAAATTATTTTGTCAACAGGAAGTTTTAAACTTGATTTCAAAAGGGACATCATAACCAGCAGGGAAAATCATAAAAAATCTTCCAGGGAGATTTACAAAAATCCGACCCCTGGCAGTTACTTGCTTTCATTTTTACGATTTGTAAAGTGTATACTCATTTAAAAAAATACATTTTAACTCCATTGGTAAGGAAACACTGACGTCTATGTCAAACACTTTCAATGCTTAATTATACCGTATTGCACATTGAACCAGCCAATGTTACAGGCAGCCAATCCTATTTTCGCACAAAAAGGCAAGGAAGGCAAAAATATTAGATTAATTTTTGGATAAGGGTAAATTGCAAAATGTGATGCAGGGAAGGCGAAAAGGAAGGTGTTATTGTATTTCATTTTAATGCGAATGTCTAAGGCAAGGAAAACCAATTGCCCATGAGTGGTTGGGGGTCGTTGGTGTTGGATATTTTTATTGAAGTAGCGGTGGTTGAAACAAGCGGACTGTGGTTGAAGTGTCTATTACAAGAACTTAATAATTCTGATTTCTGTCCACCCAAATTTCATAGATGAAGAACCTACACGGATTAACCAGCTATCCCACGCAATGGGCTCAAGTGGCGTCAAAATTGCACAGTTCGTTTTGTTTAAATTTCCGTACAGTCCCGTATACCGTTAGGGTAATATTAACAGCTAAGGTAAGATCGACGGAGTGTATTAAGTAAAATAATGTATTAAGTGAATAAAAAAATTGCCTATACATGTGTGGGCAAGAGTAAAAATAATAAACTAAATTAAATAAATCTCACGAATTTTATTTATTCGCGGTCCAGAAACTGTATCAAAGTCAGGCGGTTTTTTAATAGAAATGGAAATTTTAAAGTTTCAAATTTTTTATTACTGCACAAATTCTGGCCGAAAATGTTTTGCTGATGATGAATGAACACTTTTATGGTCTCTCCGTTGAGCTAACTAGCAGGTCACTACGTTGATAATTGTGGCATAAACATGAGATCGGTTCGGATAAAACATAAATCCGAACCGTAACCGAACCGAAGTTTGTGGTTAATTTTTTGTCAAGATCCAAACAGAATCGTTTTGTTCGGATAAAAAAATACTCCTATCCGAAACCGAACCGCCATACATCGGTTCAGATTATTTTTATAACTGTTTGACGTTTATCCGAATAACCGAAACAATATTGCACATTTTACCAGTGAAAACTTCATTCGAAACAGATAAATATTTATTAAAATATTTTCTGAAAATCTATGTTTTAGTAAAAATGTCGTTTAAATTCAAAATAATTATGACACTACTAATTTTTATCAAATTCTACCTATTATTTAACTTCAAATAACAACTAAAAATCTAAGGACCAAATAATAAATTATATTCTTTGGTTAGCTTTATTAAACAAGCTAAATTATATGCAAGCTTTCGGCATCTAACAGACACATCTTCAGGCACTTACAAGCGAAATTGTTTCTATACGAACCAAATCTCTGTTAAGACCAAAATGGTCCCACACCTCGCTATTCATCTTTTTTTTTGAAGGCTCATTGCTCCCGGTTGTTTCTGCTGTTATTACGGAGTCGGAGGTTTCCACTGTTCCACTTCTACATAAACGACACGGCAGTCACTGTTGATAATTGAATTATTTGTATAAATAGAAGACCTCACTGGAGTAGTAATCACTTAAATTCGCAAACATTAGGTTAACTTCCGTGAACTAATGTCAATTAATTTTTTTCCCAAGAGTCGTATCGCTAAACGCACTTAAAGTAATTACATCAGCCATGATTTTAAATTACTGTATTAAATATTTTTCCTAAACAATTTCTCAATCAATAATGATTTCCTTTCTTGCCAGATTTTGCAATGCTTGCAAAGGAATTTTTATGTACTTCAGTTGTTTCTGCCTCGAGTAAACTGCAGAATAACAATTGTGTTACCACTTGAGTGCAAAAGCGTTTTTGCATCTGTGGGTACATGAATATTATACGCACGAGGAATTTGATAATTGTAAATGTAAAAGGTGAATATGCAACCCTCATTATTTTCAGTTGTCATTCCAAAACAAATTGTGATAATGAATGCAAATGCAAGTTTTTTGTTTGTTGCAAAGGTGTTTATAAAAATGTATGGAACGTTTGCCCTTCAAAATACCCTAAATCTTACATATTTTGTACAAATCAGCTTAATAAAATTCACTCTTTTTATAAGTTTTCAGTAGTAATCGAAGAGTAAGACTTTTAGAACCCTTCCAATTTTAGTCTCACAATTCCAACAAAATTGAATATTTGCAAGTTCTCAAAATGATCACAAAACCATTCGCCCTCTTGGGATTGTTTTCTTCTGTAGGACTTTTTACGGCAATCCTAGAACCTTCTTGAACTTATTGTTTTTCGCTGAGCAGGGAAGATTCCTCGAAAAAAGATTCCAGACCAAGCAAGTAAGATTTAATTGAACTTTTGTATTTGAAGAAAAGCGACAGAATTTTATATCTGAGTATTGCGATATTTATTTTTGCTGCTGCTGCAATTACTATTCGATTTACGATACGTGAGAATAAACGAAGTTAATTAGAATTGTTAATGTTTTACTCGTAAAAGCCATTAACATTCTTTGGGGTTAATTTTAGCTAACATATGTTGGATATTGACATTTTATATCGAAACTAGTGTAATGTATTTTTATGGGCAGGCTGTGCTCCGATTTTCGCGCTTGCTTCAATGACACTCGCAAGTGCTACAGCATTGGTTCAAGTGGACCATGTGGGGAGATGATGGTGGTTGAAACGCATCCAGGAACCCACATCGGAAAATGTAGCTGCAAAACACTCAGATGTATTGCCCGATCAACTGTTCATTGGCCAGAGGAAAATCGGTGCTACTTCATCTTTGAGCAGGTTTACTTTTTGAATGCATGCACAAAAATCAAAGGCGGCTTGACCTTAAGGGTTTTTTAAAAAATGAATATCAGTGCAGTGTAATCAATTGCGACAAACTGTATGAAGCTTGGCTGGCATCATAGAAGGCTGTTTGCATTTCCAGGGTCCATGTCCTGAGGGGCAATGGCTCGTTCCTAGAAAAGATGAGGGTCCGAAATGCGAAGACATACCTTGCCTTGATGAGTACAACGCTCAGTCCAAGCCATTTGACGAAGAACCAGTGTTTTTGTTTTCGTACCAAGACAAATGTTACACGACTTGAATCATTAATAAGGGTCCTTGCTCTGCAGACGAAATAGCTTACTTCTTGGGACACGAACATAAATGCTCAGCGTTACCTTACCCATGCAGATCTGCATGACTCTGCCTCTGCCGTTCTTGGAACATTGGACCGGGGGGTAAAGACCTTACGTTGGAGCTCATATGGTTTGGTAATCTCAAGAATTAGGAATGCTGGTGACTGACAATGGGACGTATATATACGACACCATCAGATCGCCAGCAAACCTAAAATCTTTGCATAGATTATGCAAGGGCAGCTCCGACCTGCAAGAGGAGCGGTAAGATAAGGTAAATCGGACATTATGCAAATCAAAGCATGCCACACAATATATGTGTGACCATGCGAAATGCAAGTCCGTATATTAAGCAATGCAAGTAACTGGGCGAGTGCAATAAGCCTTAAGGCTTGAGCGCCTCCTAAGGAAATCCACAATGGATAGACTTGGGTCCCATCAAATACATACATACATACCTTACCCATGCGGAAAATTGGGAACCTCAAGTGCAGTCAATGATTGTGACGACGGATTGGAAATGGATATTCAAGGCGGATGCAATCCGATTACTAATTTGTAACATAAGAAGCGACTATTTTTATTATATTCTCACAGAATTCGATATTCCTTAATCTATGTTTTAATTTGTATGTCACTTCGGTTTTAAAAGCTGCTGATTTTACAGTACATTTTTTAAAATATAAAAGATCTTAATTGTGAAACCATGCATGCAACAATTCATTCTATGGACTAATTCGTGAACTGAAAGCTTCTGAAATATTTCAAGATTTGAGTGAACTTGATTGAAACCAAAACTTATTAATTTATACAACGAACGAGTTTGAGTTGACTGTTTGACATATGCAACGAACTTGAATGACAGTGAATGTCTAGGTTTGATTAAGAGAACTGAATTGATCCGAAACCTTACAAACAAGACGTTTCGGCAGATATCCCTGAAAATCCTATTTTCAATTAAAAATAGGATTTAAGATTAAAATAGAAACTTTAAATTAAATCATCATGATTAAACTGCATGAATTAACGAGATAGGTAATCTGAACGTTAATTGAACTTATCTTAACTTTCAGTTTGAGTGAACGTGACTAAACACAAAACTAGTACCTACATGTGAATTGAACTGATTGTGAGTGTGAATGGTATTGTCAATAAAAATGAACTGAGCATAAGTTCAGGCTGCACGAAAAAAAAATGAACTGGACTTGAATTGAACTGTCCCCCAAAGTTGCATGCATGCGTGAATTAGTACATCGCATGGGTACAAAAATGATGTACCTGGACCTGGACCTAAATACTGGGTACCGGCAAAACTCGTACCCATACCCGTACCTGATTATAAGTACCCATTAAATAAATGTTGGTACCAGGACCTGATTATTTTGCAAGTAGTGCGTACCTGTACCTGAATTTTACCCGTACCCAAAATATACCCAATATATGGACCTGTACCTGAAAATTTTTCCTGCGTACCTGTACCCAATCAGGTATTTTAAAAGGAATTACTGTAAACAACAACATGATGACAATGGATGATTTACATCACAGCAATTACAAGCTATAGAAAATTCTACCTCGCCATAATTTTTGCAAAGCTAGACATCTTAATGGAACTATAACTTCTATACATCTGAAGTATTGCCATCTTCAATTATTAAATCTTCCACTTCTAGGTCATCCTCCATAACCATAATATCATTTAACTCCATTTTGATTGAATCACAAGTGGAATTTGTAATTACACATACTTATTGCTGGCACGTTGTGCTAAGTTGGTTAACCATCTCTATTGATTAAACGTATGCTTTTCAAAAATTACGATGCATTCCTGAAAACACGCTGAATAGCAAAATAAATCTTTAGGTCGGAGAGAGCCACGTACTACACTAGATACCTCGTAAGGATTTCTGTTCTTAAAAGTACCCAGATTTGCAGGTACTAATTCATCAGGTCCAGGTACATATATTGGAAGCTTGTACCTGTTCCTGTCAGGTACAACCCAAACACTTCCAAGTTTGTACCTGTACCCAACACCTGGTTTTGCACCCAAAATTTGGGTACATATGGCTAGTACCCATAAAGTACCCATTCAGTTTGGGTACTTAAACAGAGTACCCATTTCGGACCTGGACCTGTACCTGTACCCAAATACTCAGGTACTAGCCGTACCCATGCGATGCACTGGCGTGAATCATTGTTTTTCCTGTGTAATTCTGTATTACGTGCTGAAAAGTTTGAATCATTTGATTGCTGAATATACATTATTGACTTATTTTGATGAGAAATTCATCACCTATACTGTTTAACAAAATATTTAAATAATCCAATTTTTTGGCTTTTTAAACACTTTGAATAAATTCCAGTGTACCCCAAAGTTAAGCTTCCTACGAATAAAATGTTTTATAACTAATACGACGCGTGTTAACTAACCCCTCCGTAAATGTATTAGATTTTTAACTGCGAAACATATTTTTACCAAAATTCCCCTTTCGATACAGCTATACGAATTATTTCTCTCTGTGGTTATTCCATTCCAAAGAAAAATGTTTTTCATGATTTCCGCTTTCTAATAAAACAATTCACTGACATGGGTACTTTGCTAAAAAAAACATTAGCATCATCTCATGTAATCAATCCCTGGTGCTCCTGTTTAGTCAGCAGTTGATGGCTGAAATCCAAAGCTAATGTAAATAATTATACCAGTATGGATTTTAAAGCTGTAAAAACCTTCGTGGATTCCCACGATGATAGTTTTTCGGGGAAAATTATTGTAAGTGAGCTATTTATATTAATTGGGATTCCCAGACACAATGTCTGTCGTTGGAAATCAGCTCTTAGCGCTATATGATTTGAGAATACGCATACAAAATTACATTACATTACAATGACCTTTCCCAGAAATGTGTTATCACTGATCTCTACCTAAGGACAGAAAATGCTAGGAAATAGGCACATTCGGTTCTCGGGTCTCCCGGTCCGAAATAAAAATTCTTCTCGGATTTTGTTTTGTAAAAAAATCATATTTGTTCGATTTTAAGCTGGATTTTTAAATTTAAGTAAATATTTTCTGATTTTAACTCAAAACTTCATTTCACAGTGATATCTTGTCGCTCATCACGATAACTATCTGTAAACCAGTCCGACGGTACCAAATATTTTGACCTTTCCAAAGGGACGCATTGCATTACAGTCAGCAAAAACTTTGTGCAACTTAAATGAAATTTCGAATACAAAAAAATTTTATTGCATTTTCTGTGAATACTTACTCTGCCCCAAGGATACTAAACAGAGCTGCTTTCAGGTAGCAAAAAATCAAGATCCGCACCTGAACCCGACCCGCACCTGAAATATCAGGTTAATTTTTTTCGTTGACCCGAACTTGGCCCTCCGGATCCGAGTTAATATCCGCACCTGTCAGGTATTTTTGGATCAGGTATTGCTTGGCTACCCACACCCGAAAAATACCTGAGGTGCGGATCTCAACACAAACCCGACCCGAACTTGAACCCGAACCTGAACCCGAACCCGACTTTCAATTATTTTGTCAGAGGAAACTTATAAACATAAGTTCTATCCTAAGACTTTATCAAAGTAAATATTATTTACAAATGACGATAAGTTACAAATGCAAAAACTTGTACTAATTTTAAGTGAAAAGCAGCACAAAAAGAATGGGAACAGCTATTGAAGCTTCCCCAAGTATTCTCTGAGTGATAGCTTTAGAAACAGACAGCTGATAATCATCATGCTTTTCAAATTTTAAGAAAGTTAAGGCACAAGTATGTATATACGAAATAGATTCCAAATCGATGATGTCTATGTCTGCTACAACGCTAAGTCTATATCATGAAATTAATTAGCAACGTTAGGTTGTTTGTTAATTTAATTGATATGGCGGCTCTCACTCATCACTAAACACAACGTGTCCTTCAACCATGTGACATTAACGTTCAGATCAGTCTGAAAGTTTCATTCACGTGAACTTAAAGTTAAATTATTAGGGTAAAAAAATACTTGCAAAATACCTGAAATTGCAAGTTCGGGTTCAGGTATTTTGAATTCGTCGTACCGAACCTGTACCTGACATTGAGCTCAGGTATATTTTTTAAACCCGAACGTGATCATTACCCGACCTGTAATATCAGGTGCGGATCCTGGATGTACCCGCACTTGACCCGAATCTCAGGTACTTTTTTTTTAGCTGACCCGAACCCGACCCGAACCCGACCCGACGGGTATTTTTCAGGTACTACCTGATACCTGCAAGCAGCTCTGATACTAAAGTATAAGGTTATTCCGATCTGCAAAGTGAGGACCACTGCAACCGCGTTTGATGTCAGCAAATTGATTCCCTCGTATGCTACAAATGCGTATGTGCATATGTATATCTATAACATTCACAATGAGTATAAACAAGTGTTTCCTTAACTATTTAAATATTATGACAGTATTTTTTTAGAAATTTTGTCCCATGTCAGATTATACACTACATGTACAATGACAGTCTGTACAGAAATTTAGCATATACATATATCCACAATACTAGTAGTATTAAAAGGCCAAAAATGATCCGATTATCCGACTAATATACATTGCAATGTACAATCCTGAAATGACTTGAGAATTCAATCATCGAAGATTTGTGAAGACAAACAGGTATTTCAAATTTCTGATTTTTGTAGATTACGAACATGAATCTACTTGTAATGATCCAAAACAACATCCGTTAACACAAATTAAAATTTAAGCACAAGTCCATACTTTATTACAGCAGTAGGAAAAGGGCATTCAGCAACAGTAAAGTCAGCAATAATTCGCAAATTGTACTTATTTACAACTGTAACTTACAAACGCGACCAGAGTAACAAAATGACGCGTCACAAAATAACATTACAAATCCAGACATCTCGCAAACATAAATATAACTAATTACTTGACAACACAATACTTCACGCTTTTTTGGCAGGGATTTTTAAAATCATTATCGTATTTCAGGGGAAACAAAAGATTTTGAAATTTGTTGACATTTTAGCAGGGATTTGACATCTTGGAGGTAAATATTTTTTAGGAAGTAATTTCGAAATCGTTGACGACATCCCTTCAGGGGCGTAAGATTCAACAGGGAAATTTAAAAACTATCTTCCAGGGAGGTTTACAAAAATCCGATCTGGCTCATAAGGGAGTAATTCATAAAGTATTTGATTCACCTATAGTTTGGTGGCAATTTCTTGATGTTTGGATTTGAAGAGCATTGAATGTTTCGCTCAAAGAACATGCCAAATGTAAAAACAATTGATCAGGAGCAATCAAAAATTAAAGACATGGCAAAACTACGAATTAGTTTTAGCTTTTTATGACTGACCAAATCAGTTTTATCAACTGTATTAAGACTGAGATTGCAAAAAATATTTTCTCAATTCCTAAATATTTTGTCTGTGAAAGCAAACTATGTTACAAAACGGTCAAGTCAATATACGAAAGAACTAAATTTCCAGGGAGCAATTTTATAGGTCTCAACTTTGAAAATTGTAGAAATGACCTAATTTTCGATCAAAGGAATTTCCATGACATTTGTTACCAACGTAACTTTCAGATATAAAATAATAAAAAACTAGACCCATAAAGAAATGCAAATATCCGAAATTCCTTTTCCCCTGCTTGTTTCGGGTCATGTCAACAAGCTTGACAAACAGCTCTTTGAGAAGCTCATAAAATGTATAAATTTCAACCGTTTTAAAACAATTTTCCTACAAACATCAAAAAATCTACATTCTAAAAAACTTGACTTTGCTTGACTTTTCTTGACACGGTATCCTGCAGATTTACACCAATTTCATTGAAATAAACTCCGAAGTCGGAATTAAATTAGCGGCAAACTGGGGGATACAAACATTTGGTAAATTTTCCTATGAGTAAATCCTTATATGAACTATTGGAGACAAATTTCCATGGTAACCCTTCATACATAAAGCAAACGACATTTCACTAAGTAAGACCAGTTGTAATCGCTCAAACAAATGTTTGGCTGTATAGAGCCTACATCTGTCTATAAAAAATTCTTGTTTTGTGAATATTATCAGTTAACTTTCACGTGCTGAAACCTTAATTGAAAGGCATGATTTGTGTCGACTGACTTGTATACAGTAACTAATTTATAATACAAGGTTAGCTTGTAGTAATTAACTAAGCATTTGCATGAACCGAGTGCTAATGTTTTTAATGAAAGACGTAATCAATGATTGAGTAAAATCTAACTAAAAATAAATACACGTAGAAGAAATAACTCTCAGCACAAGACTGAGAGTCTCTCACACTAAACTAAGATTTTTGCATCTAACATTATCTAACTACATCAAAATGCTATATAATTACTTCGTACATAATTTATAATCACTTAAGTCCTGACGACGAGCTCCAACTTACTCTGGAGTGTGTGAAACCGATGCGTCAGGGTTTCTCGTTCTGCATGGAGAGGTTGAGAACAAGTCATGATGTACAGTGAATTTCCTATATAGTGGTTTCCAAGGGAGTTACAAATTCCTGCCACTATATAGGGATGCCACTATATGTTACTAATGGTTAACTATATACTATTAATGTTTTTAGACAATAACTGTAACTAAATGCATTTATAAATTTATTTATTTTTACAGAATACTCAAAATTATGAGGTATGCTAAGCTTCATTGAGTTTAAGATGTTCAGTAACTTTAGGTTTCCTCATACTATTAATAATATTAGTCGTAACAAACTTTTCGACTGCAATGTCACCATTCCAGAAACCAAAATCCTGGAATTATGGCAATGGGAATTACTTCCACTGAGTACTATTTTCACAATGAGGGTTTTCTTGACTGTCTGTTTAATGTCATTTTAAATCTTCAATATAATAATTCAATTTATTTAAAAAAAACAGCACGAATTGAAACTTATTAGAAGTGAGCCAAGGCAAAAATGGTAATGATTTGTGTTATAACTGTTCGTTTTAACTTGAGTCACGGATCATATGCCGTAAATCCAGCTAATAGATAGATAGTGTTAATATAATTATTGTTGTAGTAATTGTAGTTGATGGTTCGTAATGAGGAAATGTTATGAAGAGCCGATCATGGAAATAAATAGGGAGATATTCATGGAATTGAGAGTGAGAGATGAGATGATGGGGAAATGTAGACGGTAGAGATTCACTTGCTTTGGAGTGAGGGATTTCGGGCTTGTGTCTCCAGATAGGGAAAATGAGATGCGTATGTTGTTATAAGGGT
This sequence comes from Allacma fusca, assembly GCA_947179485.1. Classification (NCBI taxonomy): domain Eukaryota; kingdom Metazoa; phylum Arthropoda; class Collembola; order Symphypleona; family Sminthuridae; genus Allacma; species Allacma fusca. Next base: position 46,186,527 of record OX359245.1, read on the forward strand.
TTGTTCTCACGGTATACTTTTATTTTCTTATCGTGCGTGAATGGATACACTGAGTTGGTCTCACACGCGTTCCCTTGCTCTGCTTGGCTCAAGATTTGACGATGCTCTCCTCATCGTACCTTCGGAGGCACGAAGTTTTATACGGAGGTGAGCTCACAAGAGCCCACCTCCAGTATTTTCTTTTAGTTAAGGTTTGAACCAATAATATTTAGTTAGGGCAAGTACCTAACGCACTTTCATACAAACTTTACAATTAGGTAGTATAGTTATGTATGCCGATGTTATTATTACATGTATTAAAAGTTACAAAACTAAATATCGGTTAACATGAATTGGCGAAGGGAAAACGATGTCCGCATCGTTTAAAAGGGTAGAAACTGTAAGTAGTCGAACTTTGGCATGGAATTGTTTGCTGTTGTTGTTATTTTAGGCCGTTCCCAATTTGGACCGGGACGACGTAGTTCTTGTAGTCTTCTTTGCTGTTGGAGTTTGAACTCGAAAACTATTCTCCACAAAGGTTATTCTTTGAAATATTATCATTCCAACATACAATATTCGTATTAAAATATACATTTGCATTAGAACAGTGTTAGTTTTAGACGGTATTAGAACAAACAGTTAGTATATACTTCCTGGAGTGGCAGAAAATTCTGTCCACAGAATTCTGAAGACAGAATTGAGTAACATTTGGAGAGGGGATTCGCAAGATGGAGACTTTGTACACGGTGAGCAACAATTTTGTGTTCGTTCGTAAGTAATTGAAATGAAGTAAATATAATAAATGTGTTAGTACAATGTGTGTAATATAGAATACAAAGGATTTTTGTGGTTATACAGGTTGTCTAATGGCAAGAGGCGAAATGTAGTGATCAGCTACAGTTTCTGGAAATAAGGAAAATGTGTTTGGAGCTGCAGCTCATAGTACATAGGTATATAATTAAGACAAAAATTGCTAAGCGTGTAATATAAGAGTGTGATGTGTGAGAATGATGTGAAAGTGTTTGTGAAGCTAGGGAAAATTGTTAGTAATGAAATATAATATTTTTTTGTATTTTTCTTGATTGTAGATGACTGGCAAATGTCATGGCGTCCCATGTGTGCTTGCAGTTGGAGTTGTCATCATAGAGGGTGCTGACCTGAACATCCGTGAATGTGGGTCATGTTGTTAAGTCTGCTATAGTCAGTGGAAATTTGTTCTGGAACTCAGAATAAATACATATTAGTAAATTTGTCAGCAATATAATGTTTTTTGTGCAATTTCATTGTTATTGCAGATGGGGTCCGTGTCGCAGAACTAGACAAGATATCAGACCAAGATATTCAACTAAGATAGTTATTGTATAGGGTGACATCGGAAATCTGTGTGCTGGTGCGGATCATCATTGAAGAAAATGTGAAGTTCCAATTAATATTATTTGTTCTTCGTACAGTGTTCTTCTTTTCTGTCTTGACTTTTTTATTTTTGTTAGGAGTACGGGTCTACGGTTGTCTTGCCCTTGCAATTCGTAGATCCAGGGAATCTGTTGATGAAGTTGGTGATTGTACAATGTATTTTGTGTTCACATTATGAGCAGTAGATGCTTGAGGGTTCAATTTATTAAATTGCGGTCCAAGTGCTCAGAGTGACTCGGGGACCTTTGCCTGGTAATGGCAAGCTAGTGGTTAATAATGTGGGACAAGTTCATTGTACATGGAATGGAAACAGATGACCGAGGATGTGACCTTCGAAAAGGCACAGAGTATTATTATTGAATTTGCTGTAGTTTTTCTTGATACATGACTTCTGGTTAGTTAAAGGATACAGGTCATCATTGGATACCTTTAGAAGGGCTGAGTTTGAAGGGGGAAGGGTCACTCCGTGAGGGAGGGGTGACCTTCCACTTAGGGGGGGGTTGGGGGGGGGAAACCCTCGGGTGGTATGACCGTATACGGGTCACGCCAATTTTTTCTTGTAAATAAACACATAGAAATTTGTTGAGGTCAAGAGAGGTCAGTGAACCTAGAGTGGCATTATGTACTGTATTGAATTTCAGATTTGTAAACGACTCCGAAATGGGAGATGTATGTGTTGTGTATGGAATAAAGCTCTGTTGTAAATGAAAGGTTGTTCATGAATTATGTTGAGCATAGAGCATATATTTGCAAATGAAGTTGTACCCAATGTCTATGTATTTATGGCCGATAACTGTGATTATTGGTAGGGCGAACTGTTGTGAAGTTGAATAGGTTATCCATAGAATGGATATTTTTTCTTGTGCTACGTCTAAATTCTGTATCTGTTCGGGAATAAAAATCTGTGGGTAATATTTGTTGAGATTCCTGTTCCAATAATTGTTGCTGTGTTCTGCGAACACGTTTATTAGGAATTGTTATAGAGGAGGAATGAGGAATTTCCATAGTTGAATTTTTAGGTGCAGACAACAGTGCTTCTCTATAGGTAGGTTTGAGAGGCTGCTCATGAATTTCTGGAGGAATTGTAGGAGTTTGTTGAACGGGGAATGGAGGCACGGTATCTCGTAATGGGAATGCATGATTGTCATGTAATGGTAATTCTGGATCAAGAATAATGTCCGGCGGACTGGAGGGCTTTTCAGAAATAATTTCAGGAATAGGGTCAGGTTCTGGAGAGTACACGTCTTCTGTAGATTTAGTGAGGTCTTGAGGAATCTCTGGTAGCTCTGTAAACGGCTCCTGCTCTGGAGGCTCGTACTCATTATTGAGCAGGGATTTAGTGTTGAACACATTAGGGCGTTCATAGAATAGTTTCAGTCTGGAAACGTGAACGGTTAGAGTTTTAACTGTGTTACCAACGGATCCTCTAATAGTATAGTTGACTTCAGAGGGTTGGTCAATAACAGAAAATGGACCTTTCCATTTCGGGAGTAATTTTGTGCTTGTACCAGGCTGTATGGACGTATGCTGAAGGAGAACGTTATCTCCGATGTTGTAATGTACTGTTCGTTTAGATTTATTTACGCGTTCAGCGTACGTTTCTCTGTGACGTTTTAAAATTTCGTGGGTAGTTCTCCATAGCGTAGTCAGGTCTTGGACGTTCCGGTTTTCTGGAATAAAGGTAGGGAATGCATTTCTCAACGGGGTGCGTGCATGAAAACCATGCAGCACATAGAATGGTGTAAAACCGTGGGAGCTGTGATGTGTATTATTAAGATGGAATGTAATTGCTGGAATGGCTTGGGGCCAGTCGGCCTTATTTTCCGCTCTGTACATAGCAATGCAATCACCTAATGTCTGATGTGATCTCTCAATTAATCCCTGGCTTTGGGGGTGAAATGCCGTTGAGTAGTTCATCTTAAAAGCAAATAGTTGTGAAAGTTCATTGATGACCACATTATGAAATTCAGTTCCTTGATCTGACTGTATAATTTGGGGAAGGGAAAAGACTGCAGCGATTTTGTTGAAAATGAATTTGGCTATAGAGGACGCATCTGCTGTGGGTACAACTTCAGCTACAAGAAATTTGGTTAAGTAACAAATCGCAGTTATTATATATCGTGGACGTCCTTCTTTGTTGGATAAGGGCCCCTGGACATCGAGCTGGATTCTCTCGAAAGGCCGAAGGGGAATTGGAATGAATTGAAATTCGCCTGGCTGTTTGTGTCCTCGGGGAGTTTTTCTTTCTTGACAAAATGTACATGATTGTATAAATTCCTTGATGTCTTTACTCATGGTTCTCCAGTAGTAACTTTGTTGGATTTCTTTCAGAGCTTTGGTATGTCCTGTGTGGGACACTGGGTTATGGTGACGTTTAATTATATCCGGGACCATGTGATGTGGTATCATGAGTAGGGATTTTCCTCCAAGTTTTTTGTTATGTTTATACAAGATGTTGTTGTATAAGGCGTACGTCGAACGTAGTCTCCAATTTGTAGGAAGCTTATTAATTATATCCGTGAGTGCTGGATCTTTTGCTTGTTCCTGTTGGAGAATACCAATGTCTATGGTATGGACAGAAAGGCATGCTTCCTCGTCTGTCTGTGAGTGGGTGGGTTCTTGGAAGGGATTACGGCTGAGACAATCTGCGACCTTATGAGTGGTTCCTTTGACATATTTTATTTTTATATCAAAGGGCATCAACAGTAATTGTAAGCGCTGGAGTTTAGGATCTAGATCGTCCTTGCTTTTGAGAATATAGCATAAAGAGTGGTGGTCAGTTTTGACCGTGAATGGTATGCCAAGTAAATATTCCTTTAATTTCATTACGGACCAAGTTATGGCCAGTAGTTCTAGAATGCGAATGTGATACTTAACTTCATATTTATTTAGACGTCGGCTGAGGAAGAAAACTGGATGTTCCAAACCATCGGGGTGAAGTTGTGTCATGTAGGCACCAAGTCCTTGGTAGGAGGCGTCTGTATATAAAAATGTTTCCTTTTGGGGATCATAGTGTGCCAAGACTGGTTTGCATAATAAGAGATTCTTCAGTGCTTGAAATGCTTGATCACATTCGTGAGTCCACAGGAACGGGGTGTTCTTTTTTGTGAGTTCTCGTAATGGTGCTGCTATATGTGCAAAATTGGGCACAAATCTTCGAAAGAAGTTAGCCATTCCAAGGAAGGACTGGACTGTAGTGATGTTAGTTGGGGCGGGCATCTGCCTTAATCCATTTAAATTGTCATCGTAGGGTTGAATTCCATAGGCGGTAATTGTGAAACCAAGGAGATTTATTTTTTCGTAACCAAATTTACATTTGGTTGGCTCAAACTTGAGGTTATGCTGGGCAAAGCGTATGAAGATTTTCCTGAGTTTAGAAATATGCTCGTCAATGGTTCGACTAGCAATGATAATGTCATCAACATATGCTAGAGCGGTATTGTATTTGAGATCTGCCAGAATAACATCTATCACCCGGCAAAAATGAGAGGGGGAATTGCGTGTTCCAAATGGCATGTCCTTATATTGATACTGTCCATTTCTGGTGATGAAGCTGAGTTTTTCTCTGGAGGCGGGTTCCACCGTTATCTGATGGAACCCTGACGCGAGGTCTAGAGTTGAAAAATACTTTTGATTCTGTAGACGACGAAGAATCTCGTCAATGCTGGGCAGGGGCCAATGCATAGGTTTAGTGATGGCGTTGAGTGATCGGAAATCAATAACCATTCGGGGCTTTCTGATGCCCTGGTCATTTGGTTTTTTGAAAACTATGATGACGGGACTGGAGAAAGGCGATGTGGAGGGCTCAATTATGTCATTGTCCAATAATTTTTGCACTTCTGCATCAATAATGGCATCTTGGTATGAGGAGGTCTTATAGGGTTTGTGAGCTACGATACTCCCATGTTGTAATTCTACTTGGAAGGGTATTGTTGAGCATTTGCCAAGCTCGTGGGGATGAAAAGCAAAAGCGCTCCTGTATTCGCTCAACAATGTACGAATTTTGTTGTGGTCCTCTTGATGTAATTCTGGATTGATTTTAAAGGAATCTATTTCTTTCTCTAATTGAGAAGTATTGATCGCATTGATATGTATGGGGTTCATGGAATTATCCTGTGTCGAAGGGGGTTAAATTTCCTATACCCAAACCATCTGGTAAGGTAATAGTCATAGCAGTAGGATTTGTGAGAAGGAAGAATTTAGAGTCAGGACTGAGTATTGCATGAGGAGCAAGGATATGGAATTGTGTATGTAGGGAGGCATGAGGTTGGAAATATAAAGGCGAAGTGTGTTCAATGGAGTGAATGGTTGCAATGGTTACATGAGACCTGGGTGAAATGACCTGTGTTCCATGGACGCGGAGAACATCGTCTTCCATGGTATTGGAAATGCACAGAATAGGAATAGTTGTAATTTTGGACGTTGTAGAAGGTTTAGCTGAGACAGATGATATGGGAGTAGGTTCTGTTTGGTGAGTAACTCTGCGGGAGGTAGAAATACGTCGGCGAAGGGGATGGGATGAGCGATGGAAGTAATCCTGGTCTGTGTCGTCAGAAGACATGTCTGGAGTTGGAGAATATTTTTCTGTAGGCCGTGAATATTTATTCCCATGTTGAGTTTTATTTTTCGTTGTCGTGAGAGTCTGGGTAGCTTGGTCCTGGAAAGTTGGAAGAGTTTGAGTAGATGTTGAGATTGGAAAAGAGGTCACAGGTGGTGTAGGAGATGCAAACCAAGGGTTGGGCAGGAAGTTAGCATGCTGGTCTTTGTGATAAGGAGAGTTATGGGACAGGGTTGTTCTGGTTGATAAGTGTTGTATGGTGTCTACTGGAATTTCGCATTGTGCCTTAAGTGCATTATCGTGTTGTAGGAGCGTATGGATTAACGGAATGTGTCCTGTAAACTTGTTGAAGATGGTATTGTCTTGCGTATTGATGACGAAACCTCCTTTGGAGTATAGAAAATCTGTTCCCAGGATGCAGCGAATAGCTGTGGAAGGAGCGATGATAAATGGGTGTAGAAATGTAGAGTTGCCTATCTTGATTTTTACAAGGGCGAGTCCAGTATTGGACATGGTATTTCCGGAGGCATCTATGAGGGTGAGATTGTTGTTTGTGATTTGAGTACCATGAGGTACGTATGAGGGATGTATCAAGGAGGCAGCTGCCCCTGTGTCGATAAGACACGGGAGGCTTATTCCGTTTATACTTATAATGATTTTAAGTGAACATGAAAGTGAGTGTACATTGATGTGAGTAGTACATTCTGTATTAATGGAAGGAATTATTAGTGGCTGTCTTGTGAGTTTTGGTGGTCTGCAGCTTGTATAGGCAGAAGCTGGCGTCGGGGCAGGCCTTGTGGAGCCTGCCCGTTGGAGTTTAAAGGCTGGTTCCGTAGTTGCTGTTGTCTTTCTTCACGTCGTCGTTGCATATATTGTGGAAATTGGTGGTAGTGTATAGCAACTGGCTGTCTGCAACGGTTAGCATGATGGCCTGGACGGGAGCAACGACCGCAAATTTCTGGGGATTGAGAAGCTGGAATTTGAGGTTGAGTAGGCTGAGTTGGGCAATACCGTGCTGTGTGGCCGGTTTGGTTACACTTGTAACACGTGTAGGTTCGTTGAATGTTAGGACCTAATCCAGGTTGAAAGTTGTTGTACTGTGAGCGTTGTGGCTGAGCATGTTGTGTTACTGCCATAATTGGAGTTTCTTTCGCTTCCAATTTCTCGATTTTCTCTAGAAGCGTGGCCAGGGTTTTTTCCAATGATGTAGGAAGGACTGGAGTTGCGAGAGTAACAGCATTATGGTCTGTATGGGGAGTCGTGCATGATTCATAGTCGCGTAAGGCATCCAAGAGATGATTGAAGTTTTTAATTTTCAGATTTTTGCTGGTTATGAAAATTTTTACCGTAGTGTCGAGTTTTTCCAACAATGTTTTAACTGTGGTGGCCTCTGGAAATGTGGACCAGTCTGTGCTTGCAGCAGACTTGACTCGTAATACAAACTTGGTTGGCTGTTCATGTGGATATGGGGACATGGATAACGCGTCCAATAATTTGCTTTTCCTATCGGGCACATCCCGTTGCATTTTGGTGAGCACAGCATCCCGAAACTGGGCATATGTTTGATGCGAAGTGGACGTGAGATTATAGAAGTGGGATAAAAAATCTTTGCCTGTTTTTGTGGCATCGGAGAGTTTCCTGTAGACGTAAGACTTTTTCATCTTGTCGTCCGTCTGGAAGGTATTAAAGAAGTCATCACAGCGTAGGAGAAATTCCGACAATTCTTCGGAGGAAATTTTGGAAGATGGATAGGCTGGTTTGTCGAAAAGAAATCTGGTGTAGTCCATGGTGGGATTTTTTGTAGGAATAATTGGAGGAATAGGTGGAGGAGTTGGAATAGGAGAAGTGGAACGAGAGGAGGAAGAGCTGTTGGTGGCCGTGGTGAAATGGAGAGATTCAGAGTGGAGTGACCCTGAATCAGAGTTTGAATCTGAAAGAGGTGGGGGGGTTACGTTAATATTATAGATAGGATTGTCACTGTCGTATGCGGCGGTGGTGTCAACGTCAGGAATGAGAACAGCGGTATTGTCCTGGGGAGCTGTATGAGAATGATTATTGGTGTGATTGTCTGGATTAGTGACGGGAGCGGAAAAGATGTCCGGGTAGGATTGAATAGCAATTGAAATAAACTCTTGGTCTAAAAGAAAGAGTCCTTCTTTGTAGGCTTGCTGAGAGGAAAAATGACAGTGGTTGTGGGTATATTTGAATGTGAGGTTAAATTCCTGTACTAAGCCTAAGTAAGATGCGTAACTGAGAAGTTGGGCAATGTCCTGAGTGGAATTGTGGTCAGCTTGTAGTCGTGTGGTCCAGGCGAGGATGACAGGCGTGTAGCTGTGTGTTTCGATAACAAAGGTAGGTGTCTTAGTAGTGGACACGGAAGGAGTAGTTGTTGTGACTGGAGTAGTAGTGACGGTTGGACAAAATTCTTGAGCTAGCAATGAAGTTTGTATGTCCTCGATTTCTTCAATGATGGGTGCAAATTCAGTTGAATTAGTCTGCCAAAGTGTAAAGATGCGGAGGATTCGTGCTACAATTTTTGTAAATGTTTCTCTGGTGTTGAGGAAATGACCGTCAGATGTAACTTCTGTGGTTAACTTGAGATCATACAGCAATTGTTGGTAATGGGAGTACGTAAGGATGCTAGTCCCTGAAGAGTCGATTTCTTGCTTGGTTTTTATGTCGTCCACTAATTTCTGGGCTACGTCTTCGAGGAGGTCTCGGGACGTAAAGAGGCGCGATGATGTGGGTTGTGGATGTGGAGCTACGGGTGTGCCCGTGAGTGTATGATTGTTAGACAAATTAAAGTTTGTACTTACTGATTGAGTTGTAACGAAGATCGAATCGTTATCTGCGGGACCAGAAGAGACAGCGGGAGTGGAAGTCCTACTAGGGTTGAAACTCGCAAATCCTCCAAGAGGTGTGGTGGGCTCCGGTGTTGGTCCTTCGGTGTCAGTTTCTCCTTCACTTGATGGTACGTGGGTGAGGATGTCGTCTGGGACAGTCACCACGGTGGTTTCAGGCAGGGTCGTGGTCGAACTGTTTATAGATCGCGGAATTCGGCTAGGATTTTTCCGGATAACTTTTATGTCACTCCTATCAACTGGTTGCGGCTCAATGTTGGAGTTAACGTAACGAGGGAGTTTTTGCTTAAACAGTTTGTAAAACTTGTAAAGGTATAGTGCTCTTGTAGATGAGAGATGACTATATTTGGCACGTGCACGTATTTGGTCCTCAGAGGTAAGCTCAACGAGAGCAGCTTCACTTAGTAATAGAGCTATATATTTCTGGTTATTACAAATGATGAATTCGTGATGGTTATCCAGTTCTACTACTCTAATAAATCTGATGTCGTGAGGTGACATGTGGCACGGGGAAACTTGAGACAATTTATAGAAAAATCTGGCATAGCCTCCGGCGGCGGCTTACGCCACGTAAGATTTGAATTGACAAGGTGGTAGAAAAAATGGAAAATTTGGGCAGAGTTCTGTTTAGCGGCTGACGTCACAAGTATATTTGCACATAATTTGTCCGAAAAAATAAAATAAGGAGAATAGGCTTATAATTGTCGTACGAACCTTTTTAGTGAGACCTCGAAACCCGCAAACTCCACCATGTTAATATAATTATTGTTGTAGTAATTGTAGTTGATGGTTCGTAATGAGGAAATGTTATGAAGAGCCGATCATGGAAATAAATAGGGAGATATTCATGGAATTGAGAGTGAGAGATGAGATGATGGGGAAATGTAGACGGTAGAGATTCACTTGCTTTGGAGTGAGGGATTTCGGGCTTGTGTCTCCAGATAGGGAAAATGAGATGCGTATGTTGTTATAAGGGTTTGTTCTCACGGTATACTTTTATTTTCTTATCGTGCGTGAATGGATACACTGAGTTGGTCTCACACGCGTTCCCTTGCTCTGCTTGGCTCAAGATTTGACGATGCTCTCCTCATCGTACCTTCGGAGGCACGAAGTTTTATACGGAGGTGAGCTCACAAGAGCCCACCTCCAATATTTTCTTTTAGTTAAGGTTTGAACCAATAATATTTAGTTAGGGCAAGTACCTAACGCACTTTCATACAAACTTTACAATTAGGTAGTATAGTTATGTATGCCGATGTTATTATTACATGTATTAAAAGTTACAAAACTAAATATCGGTTAACAATAGATAGATAGATTTATTCAGTCGATTTGGCCTCAGCCCTTACAACTTTTGGTGTTAGCTTCGGTTCATTTAGTTATAAAAGTTAAAACAAAAAGAAAAAGTTACAAAATAGATTTAAATTAAAAGTTAAAAGTTTTGGCTTTGTATTATGAGTACGAGGTAGAAGTTAATTTCTACATCTAGTTTCATTTGCATCTAGTTCCCACTGCTTCAATCCAGAAGGAGTATATCTGCTATAGCAATTCATCAGCATTTACATGGTTAAAAATACTTTGCACGTAATTTTCTCTTGTGATGTTTTTATTTATACACAGCACTAGTATGTATCTGTTCCTAGGTCTTCTGTATTTGTTGCATTCAAACATTACGTGAAAGCAGTCTTCGATAGCGTCAGTGCTGCAGTGATCACATGTCGTTTTCTTGTTCTTGTTTCCGTTTCTCCATTTTCCCCAGATTGCATTTAGGTTGGTAATTTTATTATTGGTCTACACTCGAGGTTTATCTAGTCTTAGGTTCTGTAAATCCAGCTAATCATACCAGGGCGTCAGTAAATCACAATAATAATCAAACTGTATTAACATTTGAAATTAAAATTGAACCAACCGACATAAGCATTATTAACCGCCCGCACGTTTTATAACATCATGTTATACTTTTGTAGCCATTATCTAGCTAATTTTATGCCAACTGCCATTATAATTTTGCATTGTATGAGCCACCGTAACACCTAATAGTGCCATTATAGAGGGAATACCATTATAGCGGGTGCCACTATATGGGAAATTCACTGTAGAGAGGCAGGAATGACATTGGCTATAGAATGTGAAATGTAAATGTTCAGGTAACAATGGAAACTATTCCATTTGTGTAATTATGTATAATGTAAATACATAAATACATACACACATATAAATGTAAAATTATGTAAGCACGCTTCCTTATCACTCAACGTTAAGCTTTTCTTTGTAATTCCATAAATGTATTATTATCTATTATCTTATTATCTTATTATCTATAAATAAAAGTCTATGATTGACACTCTTCTAGAAGAATTAATAGAAAAAAAACTAATTTAAAGAAGACGTCACTGAGACTCATTCTTATTTATTCAATGCATATCCTAACTCTGTTGAGAGGGCATAAAATAATTTAGTATAAACACTATACATGCAATTACAAATTCCTTGGCATTTTTTAAAAACTCGAAGAAGCTGGCAAGTAATTCTCTACCGTAAAAATTAAGGAAATGCTTTCAAACGTAAGGAATGAAGAACCGAAAAGAACAATGCAATTTCTAAGAAAAAAATCAAAAATTGTGCTTGAAAAGTGTGATTAAAATATCAAACCAGAAAAATCTTTACAAAAGAGTATAAATACAAAAGGTGTATCTAAAAATGTTTTCCAAACCCTGTGATTTGATTGTGAACGCAATAAATGGTACAAACTTATGCTTCACATGGGAACAAACATATATGTATTTATTTCAAAATAGGTTTGAATTTTATTTTCATTCGAAACAATTGTGCTGTAAATTTTATTGTTGCATACAGCTTTTCATTGAGTCCAATGATTTATCTCGATTTGCGAGACTACTGAAAACATCATCTGGCAATGATTTCAGATGATCACTGCCATGTGCAACTACAACCTCTAATACACGCGGTTGGATTTTATCTGGCAAATTCTCCACGGCTAGCAGAAAGTAACTTGTATTCTTGCACACTTTCATAAACTCTGGTTTCCAATTTTTAAATCTATATTTCTGCTCACTTTGCAGCAAATAATGCCACAAATGCACCATGAGAGTGCAATGAGTAACGACCAGAATAGTTTTTCTTTCCAATCCAGAATCCAGAATCGCTTCAATTTTCTGTGACACATATTGAAGGGGATTAAAATTTAAAAAAATATTTTAATTGTTAAAAATACGCTAATCAAAATGTTACTTGTAAAAATGATTCCAGCCTCCGCTCAACATCAAGTCTAGATTCTGCTCCCTCTGGAGTCCAATCAAAGTAATCATCCCCAGCCGTCATCAGCGCAGTCACCAATTCTTTTGTAGTCTTTTGCTCATATATGCCCAGATTCTACAAATATGTCCCATCGGGTTATATTAGAATATTTAGTTAGATATAGGATACAAACATAACAAAATTAATTGCTAAGAAAAACTATCTACTACAACGGCTGTGGATGCAAAGCAAATGCTTTGATGACCAAGTAGCCTTATTGAAAGTTTCCCCGGGTAATAAGTTTTCATGTTTGACAGCTGATGTAACTTACCCGTTCTCGAATATCAGGATCCACAACTATGGCATCATCACTGTATATAGTTTCAGATTCAGATAGGATATGTTGTGCAGTGCAAATAGCCCTGATATATGGACTTGCAAACAAGTGCGTAAAGGTAACACTTCGTAAATGGATTCCCAATTTTTTCGCCTGTGAAATAAAAGACACAAAAATGTGGTACTAATTTTCATGTGGTAAGTAATTACATATAATAGTACGGACAGTTTTACTAAAACTAACTTTAGGCCTCAAACACACGGTTGTGTATATTATCAAGTTATTTCAATTTTTAGTAATGAACACTGGCTCGGATGCAATATTGAAATTATAAAGTTGTCGATGCATTCATTGAACTTTAATTTCATTTTAACAAGTACCTGGAGATGGCCATTTTCGCTTAGTATATTTTCATCGGGTGAAAGGTTTTCAAGCAAGTGACTCCCAATACTTTCTCCACTGAAATGAAAAAATCAACGATAATATAGATAATAAAAAATGTTTTTGATACTTTACATTTAAAAATTGGTTCAAACCGTACTGCCTAACGAAGTAAATAAGACTCATTTTTATAAAATCCGACTGATGAACGTCCATGCAACCTTGTCTCCGGCCGAATGAGCACAATTGTTTGAGAACCGTAGACTATAGATTTAACACATCGAACACAGCGATATTTATTCTGAAATGGGCTTGAATAAGGTACTGTAGAAGTGTTCATTGTTGTTTATGTATACGAAACTGTTGCATTCTTGAGACATTTGTAAAGGGTGACCATCAAGTTTTGTCGCTCAAGGAAATTTTGTCTGATTCCATCTTTTTGTAGTAAGTTTATTTTCCAGATATTCTAAAATTTGCTCTGTTAACCGGATTAAATCTGGATTAGAGTTTTCAAGAGCGTAAAGTGAATTCAGGTTCATATGAGCTTCTTTAAAGAAGATATTTGTCGTGTATACAGTGTGAAATAAGATTGCCAACAGCATTCTATATTAAGGCTATAATAAAATTATAGCACCTATTCTGCGAATTAAAATTAACTATAAAATTTCGTATAAAAATAATATAGTTGATGGGTTCTGGAAATCCTTAAATCGGGGTTTGGGCTACAAACTCTTCGCGACGTAATTAATTTGCACCGTTTAATTAATTTTGATGGAATTAATTTCTGACAATCAGGTGGTTTGGAAAAGACACTCAATCACAGTGTTACGTCAGTGTTACGTCAACTGCAATGAAACCTTTTGAAGCATGATAATTAGGTAGAAATTCCAGCTTATGAAATATTAGTAAATACTTATACAGATACTTGAAATAAAAAAAAAACAGATCCAATGGGTATGCCAAAGTCCAAACTTTTGCAATGATAATTACAAAATATATAACAGTGGTGTGCATAAATACTTGCACTCTTAGGAGTTGTTAGCCAGAGTATAATATCAATAAATAATGGAAAAAATTGATGAATAACTCCCACATACTATAAATATTATGAAAAAAAAAACGTAGCCCAACGTATTCCCACGGTTTATTCTCAACTTGGATAGCTTTATTGCAACTTGTGTAGATATTTTAATGATTGGTCTTCATTAAAAATAATATGCAGCTTTAGAACACTTTTTCATATAAGAAGTGCATCTTAGCAGAAGGCACTTTGCATCTTAATATGTTATAATGTTAATCCTTTGTAAGTGGTACATACACGAATTTTTATTAAGTTCGTATCCCCATTTTTCTTCTTTCATCCCTTCTGCCAAAATCAGTGAAAGAGAAGTTACAAACACTTGCAATTCCTGTGTAAGTAATGTGTTCAGTTTCCAACTCACCTAATGTTGTTGTTTTCCTCGTATTTGTCTATCTCGTAGTGAAGGTGATAATAATTATTGTACTCTCGAATACGATTTTGAATACGGTGAGCTCTAGGAGTTTATAATTGTAAAACAAATTACCCATGTAAATCTTTAAACTTGGTGTTGCTCGAGTAGTCCTTCTCAACCAAGCTCTATCCTCCCGATTGGCGCTTAAAACCTGGTATTTCCATTGTTTCAACAAATTCGTAGACCTAAGATTGCACTCAAATCAATAAATGTAGTAGATTTGGGAGGTAGCTGTGACCATCAATTCTACCGGGTTTCAACAGTTGCAATCTGTAAAAAAACTATCACGGGAAATATTCATCCTTTAAAACAGTCCTCAGAAATAAATGATAAACTTCAAAAATTCTCAATCGCTTTATCAATAAAAAAGTAAAATCCTATCTACTAAGTTGAAAGAGTGGGCCGTCTTCGTCTTCGTCTTGGTGTAATACGAATTTGAGATTCAAATTTCCGCGCGCTGTTTTTTATTGGCTGAGCCAGGAATAACTGGCTAAATAAATTATTATTTTTTTTTTAAATTAAAAAAAATATTAAAATTGTTTTTTTTAAATTAAAACAAAATATTAAAATTATTTTTTTAAAATTAAGCAAAAATATTAAAATTATTTTTTTAAAATTAAACAAAAATATTAAAATTATTTTTTTAAAATTAAGCAAAAATATTAAAATTATTTTTTTAAAATTAAACAAAAATATTAAAATTATTTTTTTAAAATTAAACAAAAATATTAAAAATTTTTTTTTTAAATTAAACAAAAATATTAAAATTATTTTTTTAAAATTAAACAAAAATATTAAAATTATTTTTTTAAAATTAAACAAAAATATAAAAATTATTTTTTTTGAATTAAAAAAAATTAAAGCATTATGCAGTAGAAAGGGCGGCGACATAGCAACGGGCAGCCGTCTACCACCAAGACGATCCACTCTTTCAAATTAATAGAGAGAATAATAGTTATTATTTAAATAAATTATTAAAGCAAAATTAAATTAAAAAATCATTTTACCGTACGTTAGTCTACACTCTTACTAGGGTTGTGCTAATATTATGCTATTGTATGTATACAACTATTTACTGCCTCCCCTATTTACATTTGCCTCGCTGAGCCAGCAATTGCTGGCTGTGCAGTGCTCCTAGTTTTAAATAAATGACTAGAGACATTTTAGTAAGAATTGAAGAGCCCGAAGGCTCTATTCCTTGAAAGATGGAATAAGAAAAATCAAAGGTCAATTATTAAAATAACAAATAGATCCACGGATCATAAACTTCACAATAAGTTCACATCCGGTGATCAACCTTGTGCTCAATTTGCACAGAAACATTCTGGAGACTACTCACAGAATAGCTCTTTAAATACTTGTTAATTATTATCATCAATAGCTTAGTACTATGTAACTTATTAAACTCGTACCTAACAATATACAGTCGAGTGGGTACAGACGCTCCGGTGAAAATGTTAGCTTGTGCGAATCTAGCAACCAAGAAAGAAACGTATGCCAGACCGTTAAAAGTGTTGAAGTAAACCAAAAGTATCGCCAACCAAATATGATCTGGTGAACGCGGCCTCTCATTGTTCCAGGTATACGGGTGGCCTTGGCAATTTTTTGCAAACTTTAATCCTCTATTTATTGACGAGACTATAACATTCGATTCTACCTTCCTCTCCTTGAAATGCTTTTTATTTGTATGATTTGCTTGTTTTGGTTTAAAACTATTGTCATCGCAGTGCGATCGGTTTTTTTCATGCATGGTTTCTTTCATATCTATCAAGTTGGATTAATTCGTTTACATAGACAATTTTTGGAAATCAATATATTTCTGATGATTTTGTTCACAAACAGTGGTCAACAACAAATTAGATTTTCCCTGCAGAATCTGCTGCAGTTCAAATACAGAAATTGGTTATTTTAGTCATACATACACGGTTTTTTACAACTTTATAAATATAGAAGGGGAGAATTATGCACTGCCTCGCTAAGTATGTTCAGTTTTGTGCATGGTATCAATTGAACTATTTGACAAATGCAACGAGCGTGAATGAAAGTGAATGTCTAGGTTTGATTAAGAGAACTGAATTGAACCGATTATGAGAATACGTAAAACAAATCTAGATTGCGGCTAAGTCCTGCAGTATATACCCGATCGGTTAACTTCTGACTCATATCCACAGATCAAAGATTAAGCGCACCATTTTACGTCTTTTCTAAATTGCTCGTGGAACGCATGCTCAAAATGTCCGCTGCTACAAATCAACTTTCTAAGGAATCTAGACACAAAGAATGTTTTTGCGTAATTGTTTTGAGATATGGCCTGACCAGGGGCGGATTTCCGGGTTGGCCTTCCCCACAAGAGTAAAACGAATTATTGAAGGTCCTTATATTGCAAGTGGAAAGGATAACAAAGCCATTTTGAGGCTTAGAGCCAAAGTAAAAAATATTTTATTCATCCATTCCTGTGTAAAAAAGTAAAATAAAGCTCTTTTATTGTCAGACTTCAAAAATTATTACTAGCTAATCAGAAATCAGAGCTATGTATGTACATACATTAGATTACCGGATTTTGGTACAACATCAACATACAAGTAAATACGCCTGCTTTAAAAATAGTTTTTTTCGATTCTGAACAGGTTGAAGTTTCAGAACCAAACAAATAAATATAGCATTGTTAAAAAATCCTTCTTACTAAAAGCTTCATCGTAGTAGTAGTAGTGGTAGTAGTGATGTTTGTCGTCCTTATGTACATGCCGTGTTGAAGAATAGCGGTTCATTTTTCTTTCATTTTTGCAAAAAAATTAAAATAAAAATAAAAGCATTTTTTATTTTTACATTTTCTTTTTTGTTTACTTGGACAGGTTTGAGTTAAAACAACTAAGTGTTCAACTTAATTCTGTCCAAGTCAGCAAAAAATAATACCATTTCAGAATACAAAAAGTAAACAAAAAAATAAAATTAAAAAGAACGAGAGAGTGAGGACAGAAATACCGCAATGCTAAAAAAAGCTACTAGGGATGCCAACGGTCTGGTCCGGACCATTTATCCATTTATATGGTCCGTTATTGGTATGGTCCGGTCTGATCCAAATTTTGGATCAGACCAAATACAATTGGTCCAGATTCACAGCCAGACCAGACCACAAGACCATGGTACAAAAAGTATACAAAATAAAAATGTATGAGTTAACGAAATCCCATGAACAATTTAAAACTATCAATTCTGGTGATAAAACAAGAATTTCACGAGATAAAATGTGATTGTTTAATTGCACTCTCTGGTTTTCTGGACCATGGTCCGGACCACGGTCTTTGGTCTGGTCTGAGCTTTCGACCAGAGTTTCATAAAATCTGAAACAGACCAGGCCATTGGCATCACTACAAGCTACTATGTTGCATCTTGGAGTTTGTATGGATAATTCAAATAAATTACCACTTGCTTATATTGCTACGCCTTTGAATATTTAGTAGTTTGGCTAATATGATCAGTCGTCATCTTTTAACCAACACTATTAAGTTTAAACTTTGGGTAAATCGTCCATCAACACATGCCAGACCTTAAATGAATTAAAATGATGTAGGTGGCATGCAATGATAGGATTCTGGATGGAGCAAACAATTTGACCCTTTCGTGGCCAAAAATCAAGTGACGTAATAATTAATAATCTTAAATGTTAACATTTTTGTAAACAACTGTAAATGTTTTAATGTTTGACGTCCCCAAAATCTGAAAAAATGGCCTACAATTACGTGCATATACATGACTGGCTCATTTTACCATACTAATACATAGGCCACTCTATTTCAAAAATCATTTCGCTCGACTTTAGCGTGGCAGTCGCTGTTATGAATATCGTCAGTTATACTTGCTCACTGGCCATAAAATGCAAAGAATGAAGACCGGCTACTGCGCTCCCGCTACAAACTCTCCAACGAAAACGACCATAATTCCTCTTTGAAATAAAGCATACAATCCGTACCGTACGATTTTTCCTAGAGTCAAAGCTTCCATTCAAAAATTGTGTTATCAGTTCTAATAATTTTAGTAAAGTTGTACGGCATAATGCATGATAACTGGACGATTTCAAATCAAGGCTATCTGGCAAACATTTGGTCAGTTTAAATAGTTTAATCAACTTTTTAAACGTACCTGTGTAACCTTTATTTATCAAAACATTTAATTATTTTGAAAAACATTTGTACCCCGCAACATCAGATTAACTTAAAAACAACGTTATTTTTTTTTGTCTACCGTCCTACATGCAACCTAATGTAATTTAAAAACAGCTGATCCGATATTTACCCAAGAATTATCTACTGATGCTAGCATAAATTGGATGACCTTATTATTGTTGTCGGACTATAAACCTCCATGACAGTATCCACACGATTTTTGTTTATTGTAACAGATAAAGCCACTCCAGCAATGAAGTTGCTACAAATAGCTATTTACGAAATGTAAAAAAAAATGTTAACTATTTAATATTGGGTAATTTCGTAAATAAACTACAGACTGTGTATCTTAGATTGTATGTAATTTATGTAATAACTCCGTGCATTAATGTAAAAACTATAACTTCTATCTTGTATTTAATACAATGGGGTTGTATTTTGAATTGATAATTGTATGTATATAAAACATTATTGTTGCATTTAAATTATTATTAAAATTCATTGCTGCCAGATAACCCATCCGCATCGGCGGATGGCTTGATTGCTAGTATAAAAATAATATTTAAAATTTATTCTTTTTTACTGGTTTCTAAATTACTCTAATTTACTTACTGGAAACTAGTATTTTTATTCACTTGTATTCTATGAATATTGTATTGGTTTTGAGGACATAAAATTGTTCTGTATTTTTGACTTGATTGTTATAATAACTTTTATCCCACCTGATTTTTAAGAGTTGATTTCACTCCCCATACACTGACACTACTACTACTTTACATTATGGCGCCCACAAATAATAATTACTACAAGTGTTTTTCCTTCATAAGAAAATCCGTGGTAAGAGCAAGTTAAAGTTTTACTCAATTATTAAAGCATTTTGATTGCTGAGGAAATGTTTATTAAAGACATTTTCACTTAATATTAGGTTCCCTTCTTATAAATGTACTTCTTTTATAAATGTTTCAGGAAAATACCCACTCACCCCAATTTTATACATGTTATCAAAAGTAATGTTCTACACCTTAATATATTTCGTATTTTGGCATTTAATTTTGTCATTTTTAAGGAAATTAAATTGATGAGAAAAATAAGATTGAATTCCATATAACTTTATTCCGTCTCTCAACATAAAAATATGCTCCGTGCCATCGGGCGATACTTACGTAGATACCCCCATTTCGTAATTGCAGGAATGGGTATGGAAAAAGTTTGAAGATAGTAATCGAATGAATTTGCGTGGAGCACAAGGTCAATTTTAAAGGCTAAACTGAAAGTTGGTGCTGCATTTTTTATTAAAGGAGTGGTGTATGGAACAAAACTACTGTGATACATGTAAATGTTGTAACAACTTCATACTTGGAATTTCCGACCAGCCAGTTTACATTGGTGACCAACTTGAACAAATTCATTACCATTTACAGACAATTGATTCTTGTGGCGTCAAAATTACTCTGTTATTTTTAATTGAAGTTCCAGTAACAGATGGGATATAGACTGGAAGAGCTGCTAGAATTTAGATTATTTGTTATTGTCAAATGCAGATGCGGTTTTTGAACAATTTTACGGACAACAAAATTTTAACGGAAGATGCTGCGGAAAGCGAGGAAAGGAATACATCAACTGATCGTCCCAACATGTGGAGTAACAGAAAGAATTTCATTGCCAAGGATAGTTATCATTACGAGGAACGAGTTGGGAAATAATGTGAAGGGTGCGAATAAACAATTTCCCCTACTGTTGTCCATATAACGGACAGCAGTAAAACAAATTATTCATTCAACCGAATTTTATTCATTCGCAGTTCAGTAAATCTGATAAAGTCAGGATTTTTTAAGAAATCTTACAATTTCAAATTTTAAAATTCCTTATTCCTGCACAAATTATTTCCCTAACATGCTTTGACGATTTTGAGTAGGCAATACCACACAAGTCACTAAGTTGAAAATTGCGGGCATGACCCTTAAGAGCAGGATTGAGAAAATTCGAATTGAGGAACAAAGATGCAAAAATAGAGAGTTTTTATTTTATTATTTTCTCAAGGACGATCCGTAATGCTATAAAAAATATTTCGACATGGTTTATTTTTAGCCTGTTCATAAATGACTTTATACAATCTGTGGCGGGAAAATTCTGAATAAATTCCAGTTTACCCCAAAGTTAATCTTCCTACGAATAAAATATTTTATAAGTAATACGACGCGGGTTAACTGACCCCTCCGTAAATGTATTTGATTTTTAATTGCGAAACATGTTTTTACCAAAATTCCCCTTTCGATACAACTATACGAATTATTTCCCTCTTTGGTTATTCCATTCCGAAGAATAACGTTTTTCATTATTTCCGCTTTCTTATAAAATAATTCACTGACACTTTGCTAAAATAATAATCGGGCAACTTTAACGCCACCCCAAGTAACCGATCGGTGCTTCTTGTTCTCCTGATATCGCTGAAACCTAACTAAAGCCAATGTTTGACAGTATGGAATTTAAAGTTCCCTCGTATACTACACATGCTTATGTGCATATTTGGCATTTACAATACGTCTAAACAAGAGTTTCCTTAATTATTTAAATATTATGACAGTTTTATGATATTTTTTATATTTTTTATATTTTTATATATTTTTTATTTATTTTATGTTATGATATTTTTTTAGAAATTTTATCCCATGTCAGATTATACACTACTTGTGTAATGCTAATGTGTACGCAAACTTAATATATGTGTATACAATATTCAAAATACTCAAAGGCCAAAAATGAACGGATTCTACGATAAATATAATTATATTACTATGCAAAATCCTAAAATGACTTGAGAATTCAATCATCGAAGATTTGTGAAAAAAACCAGGTAATTCAAATTTCTGATTTTGCATATTATGAATTATGAACGTGTTTCTACTTGTAATGATCCAAAGCAACATCTACACAATTCAAAATTTAAGTAGAAGTCCAGACTACAGCACTAGGAAAAGGGCATTCAATAATAGCAAAATCAGCAATTCACAAATTGTATTTATTTACAATTATTGTATCTTCCAAACGCAACCAGATAACAAAATAACGCGTCACAAAACGATAATATAATGTTACAAAACCAGACATCTCGAAAACAACAAATAATAACTACATACTTGACAGTACTAAATACATGCACAGGAAATAAAGTATTGTATATATAAAAGATAAATCTTAATATTTCGAACTCTTCCACGACATGCATGATAATAACTCAACGAGTCAGTAAATTCAAATTTCTATGATACCTGTTGCGAAATTATTTATAAAGTATATGAACAATGCAAAATAACGCGTATGTTAATTTTTAGTATAATAAATCCTTGATCTTGTCAGTCAGTGACCTTGTCTTGAATCTTGTTGTGAATGTATATCTTGTAACAGATACATACAAAGCAATCTTGTTTTAGCACTACAAGTACAAGCACTGCCAGTTTACATATACCTCAACAATAAAGACACAAAAAAACTTCAGAAATTTATGATAGCGACCAACGACATGTAATGATTGCAGGAAAACAGGCTTCTTTACTCTTTGCGAAGGCGATTTTACAAATGTATAAAACTTGTACATTTGGAAACAGTCTGACTGCGAGTCTTAACTGTATGTAGTTCCTTTGCTGGTAATATTTAGAGCAGATTTTCTCTTCTGTTACATTTTGATTTCGTAATCGACAACGAAGATTTTGAAATCATATTTTTAACAAAATTGGACGAATTTTAACCCTCAAAATGTTAACAAAATTATTTACCATCTTTGGATTATTTCTTTCTGGAGGGTTGCTTGTAGCAATCCTGCACCCTCATTCAGCTACTTCCTGTGCGTCGAAAAAGGAAGATCCCAGACCCACACCACCCAAGGAAGTTGTAATTGAATTAAGGGGCAAGTATGTGAATAATTAACATTATTATAATTAATTATTATCAAGCAGAATTTTATGCATTCTCATCTGAAATATTCTTAATTACTACATCCTGGGAATGAAGGATCTGAGAATGGTGCTTATTTTTCTTCCTATTACGTACAATGAGTTGATTTTAACAGAATATTTAATATGTTAACACACAGTTTAGTTCCAAAAGCAGCTGGTCTTTTTTTCGAGGTTTATTTGACGACTTATTTAGAATTTTGGGCTTTTAGGGCGGCGTCAGCCCAATAATAAAATCGTGTTGCCCGTATGACTGCGTCTATATGCCCCAAAATTTCTCCACCGAAACTACTCCTCAGATTCGTTTACAATTTCTTTTAACATCGTTTAGGTAAAAGAAATTGAATGATTTCTTTATTGGTTGATATCGATGGGCGTGTGTTCATGCGTGAAAGATAAGAACGAATACAATCTTTACGTCCCGTACTTTTCCTCCGAAGCTAATTGACCGATTTTGATCAAATGTTTTCTGAACAATTTTTAGACCACTTCTTCGAATTAGTTCGTTCTTGGTTGAAATCCGTCCGCGTGTTTGTACGTAACAAATTGAATAAAATCGTAAATGAAATTTTGCTTAGATATACCATAGTCAGCACTAGTAACACGTTTTTTCAAAAATTATCAAAATGTCATTTTTTATAATATTTTCATTTTTTCAAAAACGGAAATTTTTGAAATTAGTTCAACATAATACAATGAAGGGGGTAAGGAGAGCTCGCTGACATTGCCGTACACAATAGCCTTAAATAATCGCGGAGAGAAAAGTTTTATATGTGCGTTGATATAATCCCTTTTTTGGACAGATTATGCCACGCTGACCGCGCTTACTTCAATGACACTCGTAAATGCTACGAATTATATTCAAAAGGGCCATGTGAGGAACTGATGGTTTTAAAGCCCGTACCGGGAACCGCATTCGGAAGATGCGAATGCCAGAAATTCCATATTTATTGTGATGGCCGTAGCGCCCGTCCAACCGTTTATTGGCCAGATAAAAGCCGCTGCTATTTTATCTATGACCAGGTTCACTTTTTGAATGCTAGAACTGAAAAAGGGGGTTCCCCTTAAGGGGCTTTACGGTCAAATTTCATATAAAATAAATTATAGGTTCATGTGCCAAACCATGAATTCCGATAGCTTTAAATTATTAGTTATTATTGACCTCAAAATTGGAGTATGAACTCAGTCTTATTTTTACCAAGTCAAATATCGGACATATAAAATTACGCTTTATTTTATCATTATAATGATATTTGAATTCCAGGAAAGTATATATTAAATATTCAGTTTTTTAAAAGTGAATTTACAATGATGTAAGGCTGTGTTTATGTATGTACGAGTAAATATATTTTTACATGCAGAACTTTGAGGAGGATTTGCTGAGAACGAATTTTTCCTTCAATTTTATATTTCCACTAACAACTGTTTCAGTTCATAATTTCGAAAAAGGATACACATAATTCAAAATACAAGTTCAGTGTGAATATGCGAGACAAAGTGTGAACCTGAACTTTTCTCTATTAAAGCCTATTTATATTTTCAGGGTCCATGTACCAAAGGGCAATGGCTTGTTCCTAGAAAAGATGCGGGTTCAAAATGTGACACCATACCTTGCCCTGAGGAGTACAATGCTCAACCAGTGTCATTGGATGGGAATTCCGCGTATTTGTTTCCGTACGAAGACAAATGTTACACGACTGGAACCACTGGTAAGGGTCCTTGCGGTGAGAACTACGTGGCTCATATCGACGAATACAAACATGAGTGTCGATGGAGTACTTCATGCTCATTTAGTGGAGCCACATATGAAATCAATGATTGTGGGGATGGAACCTGGCCGGATTTGAATGGTGGTTGCGAACCACTGACTGTACTGTAAAATATGTCTGTATTTGAGGAGTTTTCGCATAATATTCAGAATCAATTTATTTTACAACAAAAAATTGAAAGCACCATGAATTGGGTATTCAATAAATGTATACATTTAAGGGCTCAATTAGGATTACAATAAACTGGGAATTCTTATTGCAACTCGAACGAATAATTCGACTGTGTCACAGCTTCAAGAGAAATCTATACAATGTTTCCTTCATAGTATCCTTGGTAATTGGTAATGGTCCTTGTAATGTTATATTATATATTATCTTATAAGGTTTTGTGATAGTGCCACACCTTAAATGCCATGCCTATTACAATGCATTGAGAAGCTAAGCCAAAGAGTGTCTTACCCAGAAATCAGTACCGTTTTGCCATTCACAATGATGTGAAACACCATACATTTGGTTTCATTAAAATCTACCATATATACGTAAGTATATAGTCGACCTTGTATGCGTCATGAATAATTCATTTAATCGTGAATAACTTCATGTCTGGTATTATCTACGAGTGGGAATAATTCCGGAAGATGAGCTATGAGCCATGCCCGACAAAATAACACATAATAATTACAATGAATATTACAATATAGCGTGATTCGTTTTCTGAAGAATTCAGGGAAAGTCATTGACCCAACGAAGTCACTATTGTTTGTGACCGTGCCTCTTACAAGATTCTAAAACGTTTTAGAAACACATCTGATAGACAGCAAACTTAAACTGTTTAGGAAATCAAAATGCCCTGATACTCTCCTGAATGCAATCTACATATAATTATCTATCTTTCGCTTATTGTTTTCTAAACTTTTTAAAAATTCAGGGAACAAAATTACATACGACGAGTGCCCTGTCAAAAAATGATTTAGGACATTGCAAAGAGATTCCCAACGCTTCAGGACTATGACCACTCCTCTGTCAATTTCACGAAATGATGTGCTGTGATATGAAGTACCATTTTATTGGTAATTACTCTTAATATTATTAACTGTCATTGAACTATTTGCACAAGTTTTTAGAAGTATCCTTGTGTATAATTTGATTAAATGACCTCAACCTTCAGGGATAACCGGCATTTGGTTACGTGAATATTGGTTTATTAAACGTAAATTAAATTTTATTTGCGGGTATTATTTTTCGTGTATTAAGTTCAATTTATACTCATCCTAGTGTCTAAGTATCCACTTACTTAAACAACTAGGACAGAAACAAATTATTTACAGGAATGAGTTATTGTAGCACAATTAGCCCTTCTCACAAACACACAGACAATTGATTTGCCTATCCTACAGCCTAACCTGTTTTTCTCAACCTGTAAATCAATATTGAGTTATACTGTACCTATGACAGAGCATTTATCCATTTTCATCTTACACGCACCAAGGCTGGGAATAAATGTGCACATGAAAGCATACATTTTCACCTGTTATTTTAAAAATGTCTCCTGGATTAATAACCGTAATTATTACTAAAGCAAATTTATTCTGGACCCCATAATTACCTAAGCCAATTAAAGTCTGATTGCTAACTCAAAACTAAAGTGCTGTAAGTTGCAATGATTCCCAGAAGGAAGGCCGGTACATGGCTATACATCATTAGAAAAAGACGAGTCTAACAAAATTTAGCTAGAAATTTTATGAGCGCTTAATACCAAATCAAACGTTTTGCTGATATGTTAGCCCCTGTAGATGTGAAATTTTATATTCATTTAGTTCACTTAGCGTCCAGGTTATATTTAATACCTTTTGAGCTAAGCCTCAAGGATGGACAAAAGGTTGAGATGCGCGTTGGGAATAAAAAGCGCCGAATTATTTTCTATTCGGTTTTCTTCTATGGGGCTCTGCGAATATTCTTGAGCTCTTATTACTTGATATTGAAACTATCCACTGCTGAAGGGACGGCATCCGTATTTGATATTGCTCTTCATTCCGTGTATACCCTGGCCTTCGGTTTGTGTGTTGTCATTCAAATTCTGACACAATTTCAAACAGCGGATATCACTGTAAGGATTTTCAACATTGCTTTTGGTGATGCCAAATGGAATTCAAAATCTCCCGGTAAGAGTCCAATGAAATGTTGTTGTTGGTAAAATAAATAAGTAATTGCAGAAGTGTCAATACTTATCTGTACAGGATCACATAGTTATATCCAACTCAAAAGGGAATTCACGATTCGGGAAAACTTTGCAATTCTGTATTCTTCAATGCTGGCTCTATGCAACGTATTTTTAATCATACTGTTCGCCACGTTCTGCACACAACTTCATATCTTCCAATTACTTCAGGAATCCCGGCAAAATCCTCCGACATTCTTTATTTTACTTCTACAAGAATTCTACTGCCAATTTTTGCAAAGTGTCGCGTGCCTAATTTTGGTTGAAAATTCTCTAATATTCTTTGCAAATATGGATAGAACTCTGGGTCAAAATATTGTGTCATCAAGGTAAGTTCGTACTGAATCTTGCAGCCATAAGTCAACTTTAAAATAAATGCGTATCGTGTATGCATGACATCCGCAAACATCATTTGGTTTAGGATCTGATCTCATGTGTATATTGTGGAAGTCGTACTTCCAGAGGTACCATGGTCCCCGTACAAACGACGCTTTTGTGGAATTGTTTCAGTATCGACCGATAGAGGTCGCGTAAATATCAATTTTTCCCTGGGTGGATTTCCACGTTGCACTTGAGGGTCAATGATCTTTCTCTAATGATGTACATTTGTGTTTTTGTTGCTGCAATAACGGCTCAATCCAAGAAAATTTACTGACTTGGTGCCAAATTTTATTTTCATAGGACACTCAAGCCTTGTCGGAAGGAATTGGAGCAATGCATTTTACAATGCGTGACATTTCAACTCATTATTCATCTATTTAATCAGGGATTCGGTTCCGTTATATACATGCTTAAACTTTTTACCCTTATCATATCTATTCTTGCAGGTTATGCGGGCATTCGAGCATTTTCTCAAAATTCGGGCCTCAGTGTGTTTCTAATGTTATTTTCAATGTATGCTTCTTCAACTTATCCTGCAGTTTTCGGGAACTCCTTTTCCTTGTTGGAATATATAAATAAGACAAAAAACCAAGTGCTCCTAGCGTCAAGTAACATCCAGGGAAATATTTGGACCAGGAAGAGGATTACTGCAATCGCTCCAGTTGGTATAAAAGCAGGCCCGTTCCATACCATTGAAAGGGAATCCACACCAATCTTTCTGGATTTTGCTGTGAGAGGCATTTGTACACTGGCAGTCGGCATGGAGTAAAAATTCCTGAGTTGTAGCGTATAATTTATATATGTGAATGACATGAAATATTTTTTCTCTTCGGCTCAAAATTACAAGTTATTCAATTTAGGGAATAAACTTGGAGTAATACTGCTTGCC
The DNA here is from genome assembly GCA_947179485.1 of Allacma fusca. Classification (NCBI taxonomy): domain Eukaryota; kingdom Metazoa; phylum Arthropoda; class Collembola; order Symphypleona; family Sminthuridae; genus Allacma; species Allacma fusca. The sequence continues at coordinate 46,214,177 of OX359245.1, forward strand.
TATCCAAAATTAATTTTAGAAATGTAGAAATTTATGGTTTTCGGGAAAGCTTGTGTTAGTTAAAAAACTATTTACAAATTCTCAACGCCAGTACAATTTTATACTATGCTAACGACTACAGAGTTAAATTGTATATTAACGATTATGTTATAATGTTTTATTCTGTAATAACGATTATATTATATTGTTGTATTCCATAATTTTTCAAATTATGAAACTTTTTTTGGAAATTTCAAAATTTTTTGTAAAATTTCTAAAAAGAATAATTCATTTAATCGTGAATAATTTCATGTCTGGTATTATCTACGAGTGGGAATTCCAGAAGATGAGCTATGAGCCATGCCTGACAAAACTATGCATATAATAATTACAATGAATATTACAATATTGCGTGATTCGTTTTCTGAAGAATTCACGGAAAGTCATTGACCCTACGAAGTCACTATTGTTTATGACCGAGCCTCTTACAAGATTCTAAAACGTCTTAGAAACACATCTGATAGACAGCAAAATTAAACTGTTTAGGAAATCAAAATGCCCTGGTACTCTCCTGATTGCAATCTATGTGAGCACTTAAGAACCAACTTAAAATCAAAGGTGGTTGAATTTAAAATTCAGAAATTTTTCAACAAACCAAAATAATGGCCTTGCACGAAGCAACACTTTATGGGTTCTGGAAAACTTGAAACGCAACCCCGATGGATTCGTTAAGCTCGTCCGGTCATATCAGCAAAGACTCGTCGAAGTTCGGGATGAGCATAGAGGCTTGACATCTTACCAAATTTACTTTTCTTATTCACAATAAATGTCGTAGAATAAGGTACCGGCTATAATTATGTAGCTTATGTAGATTGGATCTTGGAGAACGTATAGATTCGCAAAGTTGATTGGGCACCCTGTAGAACATAGATGGGGAATTCCGGGTAATGAGGATCTCTTACATTAGACGTTCTTTTTGGGGTCTTTAAAGTTCAAGAAATATTATTTCTTAAGCTTGAGCATTCTGGAAAAATTATTGGACATTCAGTTGAACGTTCTAGAAAAGTATGAAAAAATATATTTTCACTACGAAGTCTTACTTGGGAGAAACATTCATCGCCGCAATTCGGTTCTCCAGATTTGGAAATGTAATACAAAGTCAGATTTTTTAAGGACTTTGGAAACCGGTTTTTTTTCATACCCACAAAAAATTATCAAAAAATATTTATCACCTTTTTTTCGGAGCTTTACGGGTTTTTCTAAGGGATATAAAATATTTCAAACTACTGCGAGAATTTCCATCAAGACTGAGATAAACGTTTAGGGTAAGGTTAATGGAATTTAGATTTATCAAAATAATTTTAAAAAAGAAGAGGAAAAAGTATTTTTAGCCAATTTTTCAAACGGACGTGGGCTTGCTGTCTGCTCTCTGACCGATCACATGGGAAATTCTCAACTTTTGGAAGTATCCAATAGCTATGTAGAAAACGTTTCGCCTTTTCCGTACCCTTGCAAAATATTTCTGAACCAATTTTTTGAGTTAGAATGAATTTACGCAAGTATATTTAACAGTTTACAAAATTATTTACATAAATGGAAATTATGGGGAATTTTTTTATTATTCTTTTATCATAAATGTCAAATTAATAATTTATTACTTGCTTCCAGTTAGATATTGAGAAGGTAAATGCATAACGAATTCCGTAAGCCCCTTTAAATTCTCCGCATTTCATCTCCAGTAACAACCGGAACTTCTTTTGAGGGATCTCCATTTGAAAGGATTGCACTCAAACTTTCAAACAGTCAAATATTCCATAAATACAGATAAATTCTTTCTTCAAATTCTTTCTTCAGAAGAATTTTGGAAAATATTTATTTCCAGTGAATTACATGGAAACAAACTTAACAGGATATGAGTTAGAACTTCCATACGGGATATTTACATATAAATGATACAATAAGCACTGTTTCCTCCCAAACAATTGAAGTAGCCGCATTTGTACATGATATGTAAGTTCAAGAAATATCACATTCTTAACTTTCACTTATAATTTGTTTTTGAAGTCAAACTTTCATCAAGTCAATTAATGGGAGTTTGAAGGAACCTTTTACTTCGCAGGTTTTAGAATATCCTCAATTTAAATATAATTCATAAATAATTATTCCAACGTCAGCTTTATAATATGTACACAACTCGATTTTGATGTGCTTTTTAACTTGCGGTTGTGTATTTGTTACTCTTAACATTATTAACGGTCAATCAATTATTTGCACAAGTTTTCAGATATATCATTGTGTATAATTTGATTGAACGATCTCAACCTTCAGGGATAACCGGCATTTGGTTACGTGAATATTGGTTTATTAAAAGTAATTTGAATTTTATTTGCGCGTATTATTTTTCGTGCATTTAATCCAATTTCTAGTCATCCTACTGTCTAATTATCCACTTACTTAAACAACTAGGACACTCTTGTTTACAGGAGTGAGTTATTATTGCACAATTAGCCCTTCCCACAAACACACAGGTTAATGATGGGGGGGACAACTTTTTTAAATTCGTTTCGGTTACTTTGCTGTCAAAAGTATGTACATATAATGTTACACATTATGTTTCGTTAGCTACCTTCTAAGCTTGCAAGTTCTGGATCCTCCAATTTTTAATTTTTCAAAAGAACAAGCTTCTGCAAAAGACACCAATTCAATCTCGTACATTAGAAACGATTCTTACAAACACTAGACACTAGCAAAATTTTAGATTTTAAATAAGGTATCACAGAATCATCGCACTTATTGCAAACTAATTGCTGGAATGGTTCGATCTGTTCTTTGATTGTTGTTCTGGGGGTCATTCTCGAACAGAATTTACGATATCGCAAGTTACGACTTCTTAAGAACTTACAACAGGTGTCGTGCGATGCCTCTACGATTTTCAAATTTTAATATTCTCAAAAACTATCGCAAGCATATCGCAGCTACGATCACACTTACGAACCCTAAACGCCTTAATCTCATTTAACGGACGCTGTGATTGGCTGTCAAAATTTTTGAATCTTAACCCATCCAATAAGCCATAAAATTCTTTACATTTGTTCTTTTCTATCAGTTTTACGTATTGATTTTCTCTACAAAACAATTTAACGTTAATTGTAAGGAGGGAAAATGACAAAAAATATAAAAACGAATTTATCAGAGCAGCCAAAATGCTCATCGAATTGGAGTGAGGGAGAGCGTGATGCTTTGGTCACCAGTGTAATTTCGAAATATTCGAAACTTTTTGAAAAGTTTTCAAATTCAATTCGTCATCAGACAAAGGAAGCACTGTGGGCTACAGATACCGATATGATAAGCATAACTCATTTGGAATGACGTATTTAAAAGTCCTTTTTCTCGCCGGAGTTGAAAACTACACATTTTTAATTTTAAAATTTCGACTTTAGGAAATCTATAGCGCATAATTAGTCCTTGGTCATCAAAAACTTCCATTGGATTAGTGCGGTCAAGATAAACTTGTCTTTTTAAAGCTCTTCGATTTTCCTCTTCCAGTACAGATAATAACTCCATCGTTAAAATTAACCCTATGCCATTAAGGCCTATGTAAAAAATAAAAATAAAAAATTTTGTAATGACAGAACGGCTTTCAAATGAACCCCGCCATATAAAAAATGCTTGATTGTAAGTACCGACGACAACTTTTGGGATTTTCTGAGAACTTGCGATTTTCAAAATGTTTTGAGAATCCCAACTATCGTAACTCGAGAGTTGCGACTGAAGTTACGATCGTAAGTCTTTCGAGAATAACCCCCCTGTCTGGTCTAAGCGTAGGACCATTCCACCAGTCCTGTTCCACAATTTTGGTCCAAGGAACATTCTCCCGTAGTTTTACGGGTTTAGAAGTGCGTGTCCTCTTCCATCCGTTGAACCAGACCATTTGAACAAAATTTGTGGAGGTGAATTCTTTGAAGTAAATGTTTCACAAAACAAAGTATATTAAATAGTAATAATAATTATTAATATCCAGAAATAAACTCCTTTGGTAAATAACAATTCTCTGTTGTGTTTTTTCAATATTATCAGCGCGAAAAAATCTATCGACTGCTCCGACCGAATTGTCCGTTATGCTCCTATTACAGGAATGGTATTAACTGTCTGGTCCGTTATTTCGGAACAGATTTATTGGTTTGGCATGACTTTGGAACAAAGTGATTAGCAAAGGTTTCAAATTGTTCAAACTTTTGATCCAGACCAAAAAATTGGCCTGGTAAGGGGAGGTCAAAATGCTCAGCAAAGTTAGCGGCAAACAATATTCCAAAAGGTCGATAATAGCTAAGAATGGCAGATAGATAGAAATATATCCTGTAATTCCTTGATGACCCGCTTTGCGTTGATTTTCTATGCTGCTACTTAAATTATCACCTTATCACACAATTTCAAACCTGAAAGTTCCTTGCAATACGGTCGTAAAATCACTTCAATAAGCTTTAAGCCATTATCAGGGATGAAAAGGGTCGCTTTAAAAATTATATTTCGTACTGCAGTGTCATGACCCCAAACTTTCACAACTCAATTTGGGTAGTTACCTAGATGAACCAATCTCCACAAGTATGGATATTCCAGAATGAAAAGGATACTTTGCAATACGGTGTACACGTTTTTGTTTAAAAGAAATAGATTGTTCCCAGATTTTTAAATACAAATAGTAATTTGTGCTAGATTTTTAAAAAATTAAGCTTTATTGCAGTCTTAACAGCAAAAAAGCAGAAAATGGCTTATTTGATTCTTGAAAAGTGGGGGGGACAGTTGTATAGCCTGTCCCTCCCTGACGTTTTTTGGGAGGGACAATGTCCCCCCTGTCCCCCCTTGTTCCGGAGTGCCTGACTGTACCGATGACAGAACATTTATCCATTTTCATATTACACTCGTCAAGGCTGGGAATAAATGTGCACATGTAATTATGCATACATTTTCACCTGTTATTTTAATCATGTCTCCTGGATTTAATAATAGTAACTATGGTCCTTAAATTAAATAAGCCAATTAAGGTCTTATTGCTAACTCAAAGCTAAAATGTTGTAAATTGCAATGATTTCCAGAAGGAAGGCCGGTACATAGCTATACACCATTACCAAAAGACGAGTCTAACAAAATTTAGCTAGAAATTTTATGAGCGCCGAATATCAAAGCAAACGTTTTTCGGATATGTTAACCCCTGTAGATGTGAAATTTTATATTCATTTAGTTCACTTAGCGTCCAGGTTATATTTAATACCTTTTGAGCTAAGCCTCAAGGATGGACAAAAGGTTGAGATGCGCGTTGGGAATAAAAAGCGCCGAATTATTTTCTAATCGGTTTTCTTCTATGGGGCTCTGCGTATAGCCCTGAGCTCTTATTACTTGGTATTGAAAATATCCAATGCTGAAATGACGGCAACCGTTTTTGATGTCGCTCTTCATTTCGTGTATACCTTCGACTTCGGTTTGTGTACTGTCATTCAAATTCTGACACAATTTCAAACGGCGGATATCACTGTAAGGATTTTCAACATTGCTTTTGGTGATGCCAAATGGAATTCAAATTCTCCCGGTAAGATTCCAATGAAATTATTGTTGGAATAAAAAATAAAGTTGTAATTATTACAGAAGTGTTTCTTCACCGAGTGGATTTCCACGTTGCACCTGAGTGTCGATGATTTTTCTACAATTATGTACATTTGTGTTTTTGTTGCTGCAATAATGCATCAATCCAAGAAAATTAAATAATTTGGTGCTAACTTTTATTTTTATAGAACACTCAAGTCTTGTCGGAGGGAATTGGAGCAATGCATTTTACAATGCGTGACATTTCAACTCATTATTCATCTATTTAATCAGGGATTCGGTTCCGTTATATACATGCTTAAACTTTTTACCCTTATCATATCTATTCTTGCAGGTTATGCGGGCATTCGAGCATTTTCTCAAAATTCGGGCCTCAGTGTGTTTCTAATGTTATTTTCAATGTATGCTTCTTCAACTTATCCTGCAGTTTTCGGGAACTCCTCTTCCTTGTCGGAATATATAAATAGGACAAAAAACCAACTGCTCCTAGCGTCAAGTAACATCCAGGGAAATATTTGGACCAGGAAGAGGATTACTGCAATCGCTCCAGTTGGTATAAAAGCAGGCCCGTTCCATACCATTGAAAGGGAATCCACACCAATCTTTCTGGATTTTGTTGTGAGAGGCATTTGTACACTGGCAGTAAAGGCGTGGCCCGCGGGTAAAAATTCGGGTCGGGCCTCGGCCCGACCCGCCCGTGCGGGTTATGAGCGGGTTTGGGTTTAATGCTTTGTCGTGTTGCAAGTTGCGGTTCGGGTTGGGTTTTTATCGTATTTCAACGGGGCAGGTCGGGTTGAAATTTATGCACATAGTGCGGGTGGGTTCGGGCAGGATTTAAATATACGTTGGGCCCGCAAGCAGCCCGCAAAACGTTTAAATTTCAATCACCGACGCTTAGGATTTTTCCAGGAGAATTATATGGCTTGAGACTATTTGTGATTGATCATGTTTGTGCCTTTAGTGTTGGTTGTTACTATTCCTGTTTCATTGTGTTTCTCGCTTATCATTGTGTAACTGTGACTTGTAACGTTTTGAAGTTGCTGCTCTGAAATCAAAAGCATATAAAATTGGTTAGAGCAGTATTCTTACCAATAGTTAACGTTTCCTGCGAAGGGATTTTCAAACACAAATTAAAAATCGAAACAGCTACATATATTAAAAAATTTGTAAAACTTAAATAATGTTTATTCTTCGGTTTCTACGGTTTATACTTTTGTTTTAGACATTGTGATGGGAAGCGAATCTGCCAGCGTTTTATTAAGTTCTTAAACAATTGCGGGCCCCGCGGGGGCCCGCAAGCTGGGTTGGGCTGTGTCACCTGAAACCCAGCGGGCTGCGGTCTGGCGCGGGCCTAAAAAAAATACTGTTGGGTCGGGGCGGGTCGACGTTTCAGAGGTTGACTTTCGGGTCGGGCGGGTTAGGGTAACGTATTTGTGGGTAAGACTCGGGTTGGGTTGGGATATCTCCTGCGGGCCACGCTTTTAACTGGCAGTCGGCATGGAGTAAAAATTCCTGAGTTGTAGCATGTAATTTATATATGTGAATGAGATTTTGGATTCGGCTCAAAATGACAAGTGATTAAAGGACACCGCGCAAACCTTACGAAAAAATGCCCTGTGTTAGATTTTAGGGAGTGTGCACATATTACGTTTCATTTTTTCCCGATTTTTGGACCCTACCCCCCTATCGTCATCCTAAAGTCATTTTTCCTTGACCCCCCTCCCCTGTAAACGTCATCAAAGCAAAACCAGACAAAAACTACTTGACCGATTTCGTTCAAAAATTTTTTTTATCATTGTTTGTGTCAAAAACGTGTAGTTAGTTATTGATTGAAATCGGTCAGTGTTCGTGCGAAAAAAATAAATTTTGAAGGAAGAAAAAGGAAAATAATAAAAAAGACCAATAAATTATTACAGGTGGAAAAACTCGAGATCGCAGCCATATTATTTTAGTTTCCCCTTCGCGGGCAAACGCAAAATAGCAATTGCTGTTTTTGCAAAGAGCCTATTATTATTTCTTTAAAATGAACTTTTAACGTCAGTAATATGGGCAAATTCGATCTGATTCCAGTCAGCAACATTTCCAATTATTTCCACCGGTGAGTCCGACGAATTTCTATGACCGGCTGTTTTGTGGGATTCATATCCAATTTGGCTAGAAAAATAGTGATTGCATATATGCAAGGTTTAACTTTCAAGGTTGTCTTGAATGTTCGGGTAGTAGTAAGCATAAGGGATAGTTTTCAGACATTTAGCATGACAAACAGCCAAAGTAGGCAAATGAATCAATAGTTACAAATTAGAATTTCAGAAACATCCTGCTTAAATAGTACGGGAGCCGGGAGAAAGTTCAGTAGAAGTTCCTCGCCAGGGACTACAGCAACTGGGATGACAACACATTATTTGCAAAACATACTGAGATTTTGTATTTTAGGCACACCAAGTTTATTTTGGCCAACCGTTTGTCTAAAGTATATTTTGGCGCCATTCTTGATTATATTTTTGAGCAATTTTAGGATCACAATTTTGTTATGATTGTGGTGCTTACAGGAAAAATTCTGCTGGTACACATGCTGGCTGGCTTCCTTTATTTCAACACTTCCTGTAATGTCACGAGCTTGTTCACAGTTGACACTGTCAGCGCTTGTGCTTGTAGTATTGTTAGGACAAAGGCGACGTAACTGGGATCGCGAGAACGAATTATTTTCAAAACACACTGAGATTGACAGACATGATTTTGTAACCATTCCTGCGTAAGCCAAGATTTTTCGAGATGCTCATAGTTGTCAGAGATTTGAACTAATGTATCCCTTACGTATGTTTATAAAATGTATCAGTTGTCTTTCAGGAATAAAACTTTGCTGCGAAAAACACTGAGTCTATCAATTATCCCTGTTCATTCCTTGCACTTTTGTGAGAATATGTGAAACATCATCAGCAAGGTTACCCCCAACCCCCCTTGGTATACACAAAATCATCAGCTTCAAGACCCCCTCCCTCCCCTAAAAATGAAACGTAATATGTGCACACTCCCTTAACAAAAAAATACTGCAGGCTGCGCCTTGATGCGTAGATTTTTTTTGATACATAATTACCCCAAAAAAATGTGACGACGGGATTAGGAGATATCCCGGGTCAAAGTTAGGAAAATATGAGGGAGGGGGGGGTGGGATTTACACCTTCAAAAATGGCAAGAAAAAAATTGCAGCGAGATATGACCTCAACATTCCAAGATATTGACCACTAGAGGTCAAAGATTGTCGATACGGGTTTCATAATCTAAACGGTGATGAAACTGGCCCAGATTAAAACTCGGGCTTTGATTAGGCACATAATAAACGTGTGCCGAGTTTGGTTCCAGTTTGTGACACGATGACCCAGCTGTGACCTCCGAGGTCAATATCTTACCCATATCGGATTAGGTGCCTAAAAATTGTTCGAATTGCTCGAAAATAGGCTAGAGCTTTTAGTTAAAGCCCAGGTGAGTTGCCTGTCAAGTTTGGCTCCAGTTGGTACCAACTGTAAAATCCAAAGTATAGGTGTTATATGTATTGACCTCGGAGGTCACAGCTGGGTTATCGTGTCACCAACTGGAACCAAACTTGACAGGTAACTCACCTGGGCTTAAACTAAAAGTTCTAGCAGCAAATGCTGGCTGTGCAGTGTTCGTAATCTAAAATTCCCTGATATTTTACGCTCTATTGCGCTTCCAGTATTAGGGCTTCTGTTCGTGACGGGACGTCCCGAGTTTTCCGGGACCAGGACCGAGACAGTTTCGGGACAACATTTTTGTCCCCGTGTTATTTCGCGACTGAATCGGGACTTTTTGGTTCCAATAGATTTCGGGACGTGACGGAACAATAGATCGGGACAGCAAAAAATACCTGTACAATATACAATTGATGTAAAAATGAATATGTATGGGAATCGTTCCGTTTAAAATTTGTTGTTCTAAATGTGAATACTTTTTAAAGTAAACTTTCGCTATTATTGGAAGTACTCTGATAAAAAAGGTGGAATTTGGAGCATTTCTTTTAAGACTGCGATTATAATCGCAGTACTTCATGCTCGTTTATTGGAGTCACATGTATTCATAATAAATTTATTTTACAACAAAAAATTGAAAGCCGCATGAATTGGATATTGATTAAATGCATACATTTAAGGACTCAATTAGGATTACAATAAACTGGGAATTCTTATTACAACTCGAACGAATAATTCGATTGCGTCTAGGCTTCGGGGGAATTCTAAACATTGATTTCTTCATAGTATCCTTGTTTTTTGGTATTTAATAAAAATATTCTATATTACCATTCCCAGTCGTTAATCTAAGTATTGTGTCCAAAACAGTCATGATAGTTCGTTCGATACACCGGGTGGTCACTAGCATTGAGAGACACTTGAGAAAAGGACCATAACATAGAATCTACATAAGTATTAAAATTCTTAAAGATCTTTCTACTAATGTCAATGGTTTTTAGATCCACATTTTCTGAGTTAAATTGTAGAAAAGATCATACGGTAATATTATTAAAAAATTAGTAGAAATTTATTTCCCTGTACAATTTTATGCAATGCCAAAACCGACAAAAAATCAACAATAAATACTATACTGATTGCAGTTGCTTTGTGTAAACCATGTGCTCTGTTTTTATGATGCATTGCACGAATAATTTTACCATGCTGGAGGGATTGATTTGCATTATTGGTGCATAAACGACACTAAATTATACATTCACATAATTTACGGAAACCTGTATAGTCAACCAGTATCAGTATAAATGTTCTCCAAACTTACGATTTTCCTGTAATGGAATTCAATGCTAACTAATTTCGGCTTTGGTAAGCACTTCTGATGATTTTCCTGAATTTATTCCAATGATAAATTCTGGATTATCATTACCAATAGGTCAATTACTAGTAGGATTCATCTTCTACTTGACAAGACGAAATTTTCCCCAGCAAAGAATACCGAAGTGAAACTAGTAATAGTGAATAAAAAGGGCAGGCATGTAATAAAACAATAATTGCTAGAAGTCCAGCCCACTAAAGTCGTGCTTTGTTTTAAAGGTGAAATTACAGTACAAGCGTTAGAAAATAGTTCTATGTATTCAAGTCAATGCACTTTCACGACCCCTGATCCTCCATGCACCGCTCATGAAATTTTTCACGGAATTTTACGGACTTTCACGGTCTTTTTTAACCGCGTGGAAAAGACAACACTCGACCGTACCTCGTCAAGCGTAATAATGTTTTACCGGTACTCACCCAGCAAATTTTAACCGCCCGTGATGCTTGAATACCTACAGAAATGATCACCCATCCCATGTAATCATCAAATCGCATGTTAGCTATCGATTTACGTATAATATTATTTGCTAAAGAGAAATATGAACAGATACGTGTAAATGTTGACGTTAAATGTAATGCCCATTACAATGCATTGAGAAGATAAGCCAAAGAGTGTCTTACCCATAAATCAGTACCGTTTTGGCATCCACAATGAGAAACGCCATAAATTTAGTTTTAATTAAATCTACCACAAATTCGTAAGTATAGTCGATATTATATGTTTTGTTGGTGACCCACAAAAAATTAAAAATATTGGTAAAGTGAAACTAAACTACGGGATCTGGGTGGCAGATGAACAATCGGCTGAAAAACTCCGTGCCTTGACGTTTCTTGAAGTTAAAAATCAGTGTGTTACAATCTGGCCTTATATTACACCCCTAAAGCGGGTGAAACTGATAGGAGTCCCTCCATTCATTAAAAATAGTGTCCTAGAACAAGAACTGCAAAAGCATGGAATGGTTAAAGATAAAATTGAGTTTGAAAGTGTTTTTGGAGTAGATGAGTGCTTTAAGCATGTCATGGGCTTCACAAGAAGCGTGTATATGGCCTTCGATGAAGGAAGGTTCTTACCAGAAACAATTACTATAGAGCAAGATGAACGAAAGTTTATTATTACTACACAAGTAGGACGTAGGAAATGCTTCACATGTGGGAGCTTCCAACACATTGGAAGCACATGTGAACTGAAAAAGATGATGTCGTACGCAAATGCGGTAACTGAAAGTGTCCCAGTCAAACTAGACCCAAAAAATTACCCATCATTATCGAAACTGCCTGAAAATCTTAAGCTAATTAACATAAGATCTAGACATTTAAGCAACCCTGAAAGTGCTAATAGTGCTGATGATGCCAGAGGTAGTAAAGATGATGACGAAAACACCAATAAGCGTAAAAGGAAAGTTAAACTACGTGTATTACGCAATGTCAAGACAAGAGGCACTCATGATTGGTGCTATGAGTACTGGAAAGACACAAAATTCAACAACTGACAACCTTGTAATAACAAGGAGCTATTACGGTTTTTGCAAAGTATTCCCCGAGATAAAGATGGAAATATGATACTTATTCACCGAGCTGCAATGTCCTTCAAAAACGCTAACTACGACCTTGTTTGAACTCAGAACTTCTCTTAGGCCTGAACGACATGCTTTTGAACGGGACGGCATACAGTACATAATTGATGCCCTCCGAAGTGATGATAGTGATCTCATATAACGCCCAAGGACTAAGAAATATTAAACGAATAAATGAATTAAGAAACCTAACACATAAACTGTGCCCTGACGTTTTATGTATCCAAGAGACAAACATTGATCCAGCCATACATACTAAATGCAACGATAAAAAATACAGTGAATACTACAATCCACCTATATCTGCATTTAGTGGAACAGCAATCCTTATTAAAGCCCAATATACAACCACACATAAGATACTAATGCCTGGCAGGATGCATGCCATTATAATCACTAACGATGACAAACCCCTACATATCATTAATGTACACATGCCACACAATGAGATAGAAGCCTTTAAAATGTACGGCATTCTTTCTAAGTATCTTCAAACCACAACATGCAATAATGTTATAATGTGCGGCGACTGGAACTATGTGCATGACCCCAGCCTTGACAGAAAAAACTCTAAAGAAAATCGAATTAAACTTAAACGCAACATGGATAAATTAATAAAGAAAAACACATTCATAGATTGCTACAGGAAGCTCTACCCAAATGGAACAGCAATGACACACATAGGTTCACATACTCACAAGCCTCAAGCCCGTCTCGACCGGGTCTATGTAAATGCCACCTTATCAGATAAAATAATAGCCGTTAATACTTATCCTGCATTTAGTGATCACGCCCTTGTCCTTGTAAAACTACAATTAAAGAAAACTTTAAAAAAATCCATTTGGAGGTTAAATAATAAGATTCTCAAAAATCCAATCTTTAATTGGCAAGTTGAAAACCTTCTACAAAATTTTATAAATAATGAACAACGAACGATACAAGATTATGAAGTGCTAAAATTCAAAATTAAAGAGGCTGTTATATCCATCGAACAACTCATGGCTCGTGAGCTTACTAATAATCTGAGACGCATTGAGAGACAATATGCAAATAGTACGGAAAGAATAACTACACAAAAGTTGTATGATGAGATGATAGATACTCTAGGCGGTAAGAGTGCACAAAGTGAAAGCCTTTCTAAAGTGCATAACATTTACACAGAAACCTGCATTGAAAATGCCCTGAGCAATATGACAGACAAAAATAAATTGCTAAATGTACATAATTTTTTTCAGAAAAAATACAGCCCACACACTAAAAACTCACAGATGTATGAAACATACCTACAAAAACTCAGAAAGCTATCTGACATTCAGAAACACACAATGAGCCAAGAAATTACAATAAAAGACGTTGCTGAGGCAATACAAAATTTACAGGAAAAAAAATCTCCAGGTTCTGATGGCCTGACCAGTGAATTTTATAAAAAATTTGAAGACTATTTCAAAATAATAATCTTATGGTTAATTAACGTATCACTACAACATAATTTGTTACCTGCAATACTGCGTACAGGTATTGTCACTCTAGTATTCAAAAAGGGTGATCCCAAAAATCTAGGAAATTACAGACCGATAACTCTCTGTAACTCTGATTATAAAATTGTATCCATTATCTTAAAGAACAAAATAATGCCGTACTTGTCACATGTGATTGGAGAATACCAAACCTGTAATGTTCCAGGGAGATCAATTTATGATAATTTAAATTTCTTGCGAGACGCTACTTATGAAATGCATACTGGCGGACTTGTATCGCTAGATCAAGAAAGTGCCTTTGACAACGTTGACAGGAACTTTGGAATTGCTTGCCTACAAGCAATGAATTTTGCCCCTGCAGTGATAAAAATAGTTGAGCTACTATATAATGAAAACTATATTATTGTAAAAATTGGTGAGCTACTCACTACCAGGATTAAAGTTTTACGTGGAATTAAACAAGGAGATCCTATTGCCAGCATATTCTTCATAATTTGCAGTGAGATCCTACTGTGCAGACTTAACTGGTGTCTGGAATTCGCTGGACCGTCTCCATACATCATAATGCCCACAACGTATATATCAGCCTATGCTGATGACACGCACATCTTAGTCAACAATGCCAAACACTTTGAAATTTTAGAAGAAGAGTTAAAAATATTTTTCACGTTTTCTGGAGGGAAGCTTAACAGTAATAAGTGCAGCTGTCTCCTTTATGGTGATTGGGTCTCAAAACCTCCAATATGTGACTTCCCTCTAGTATATGATGGAGTTAAAATATTAGGTGTGTATTTCGGAACTAAATCTTACATTAGTAAAAATTGGTCTGAATTGCGAGAATCAGTTGCCGTGAAAATGGAATTCTATTCAAACAAATTTCCAAACGCTGGCTTAATCTTTCGATCGCAAATACTTAACACTTTTATAATCCCAATAATTTGGTACCGACTCAAGGTTCTGGATCCTCCTGAAACGTTCGTAAACAGCATAACGGATGTAATTGAAAAATTCCTTTGGAATGATCGGAAAAGGTGGGTAAATAGATTCTTCCTGCACAGCAAGAAATCATATGGAGGCCTCAATGTCAAACATCCTATAACACAAGTCGAAAAGTTTAGAACAATACAATTAATAAAGAGCATTGAAGGGACAAAGAACTCATACTTCAATGAGCAGTGTTCAAAAAGACTACGGAATATTCTAATTGGAAGTGAAAAATATAATCAACTGCAGTACTACAATAAAATAGAGAAACTTTTAGAAAGTGCTAAATTCAGGATAAGACCAATACCAGACGACTTATTAAAACTAATACCGATGGATAATTATGTTTCGAAACCTCACAAATTGTTCCTACAGAGGATAGGAATTAGGAAGATAAATGAACTATTAACCTTAGAAAGCAATAATAATCTACCAAGCCATCAGTGTAGAACTGCCGAAATTCTAAAAACCCGATACAAAAAGGAACTAGGTGATATGCGCGTATCTGAAACCAATAAGTGTAACTATGAAATTTTCAATCATCTACAAAATGCTTTCTCCACAATAACCAGTGGTAATATGTATATGATCTACGTGTGTAAAAACCTTAGGATGTATCTAAACGATGAAGTTAAAAAAAAGATTCATGACTACAATTGGAAAATTCTGGAAGTAAGTCTCACCCTAAGTGAATATGAAATTGTATGGAAATTATGGCATAACGCCTTATGTAGTCCGGTTATGGCCCAAAAAATGAATCTAATAAATAATAACAAGTGCCTTTTCTGTAGCAAAGTCAACACACGTGCTTCGCACTACACTAACTGTGAACTTTTTATTGATATGTGGCTCTATTGCCAAAAGCTAGCCGACCTTGCCAAACACAAATGGGATGATAACACAAAACTACGAGGATCAAAAGTTTCAAACAGCTTTTTCCATGTTATTAGTGCAGCCTATTCAGTAATTTATGAGTATGTCTACTTACATCTTAATAATGAAATCTTTAAGAAGGAACCAGTTACGAGCTTAAAACAAAAAATATATGAAACAATATATATTCAATTCCAACATGCTAAATGTGGTGGATCTATAACAATTCAACAATTTAATAAGTACTGGTCTCCTCTTAAGTTTCTGTATGTAATTGTAGGCTCAGAAATAAATGTTTGCCTCCCGAGGGCATAGCGTCTAACTATGGACTCGGTCAGACCTTTCACCAAGCTGGGAGAAATAAGCGACTCCTGTAACCCCTGAGCTGGGAGCATGTGAAAGTGGATGGTATCAGTGCAGACCAAACAACCTAGGCCGGGGCTTTACCGTGTAATTCATTTGGAGGCCGTTGTTTGTGAATGCGCTGGAGAGAACAATTTTAAGAATAATGTGAAAGACGGGCTTTTGGTCACAAATAATTAGGTTAAAAAAGACACCGGACATGTAAAATGTAATGCCTGAATAAAACCTTACCAATGATCTAATAGAAAAAAAAGATATTATATGTATCAGGAATAATTAATTTAATGGAGAATAATCTCAAGTCAGGTATTACTTACGAGTGTGGATTCCGGAAGATGATCAACGAGATATACTGACCGATACTACTGTATCCACAATAATTACATTGAATATTACATTTCGGCGTGATTCGTTTTCTGAAGATTTTTTTCTCAAAACAATGAAATTCAATTAATCTGAAAATTATATTAATTTTAAAACAAGGTAAATAATTTGAGATAGAAGGAATATCATCAGCTCAATAGTAACGTCTTCCTTCACTCTCCGTTCTGGCTACGGCCTTAAAAGTTCAAGCATTCTGAAGAAATTATTGAGTTGACCGTGCTAGAAAAGAAAGACAAATTATATCTTCACTATGAAGTCATAATTGGATGAAATAGTCGTCGCCACAATTCTGTTTGCCTCCTTGGCTTCTTGTCACGTGACCGTGTTAATGCGCGAGGAGGGAACAAAATTACATACGACCAGACCACCCTAACAAAAAATGATTTAGGAAATTGTAGAGAGATCCACATGTCCTCAGGACGATGACTAATCCTCTGTCAATTTCACGGAATAAAGCGCTGTGATTTGAAGTAACTTCACTGAATGACCTCAACCTTAAGGGATGCCCCGTATTTGGTATACTGGAATGTTGGTTTATTAAACGTGAATTAAATTTTATTTTCGCGTATTATTTTTCTTGTATTTATCGTTAGTTCAATTTCAAGCCATTCTACTGTCTAAGAATCCACTTACTTGAACAACTTGGACACGAACCAATTATTTACAGCAGTGAGTTATTATATCACAACTTGCCTTTCCCACAAATACTCAGACAAAATATGTGCTGTGGATGTGTATACAGATCAGAAACATTTGTATTCAATATTGACTTATACAGTACCGATTACAGAACATGTACCATGCACGAGCTGAGCTTGGGAATAAATGTGCAAATGTATGCATGTGTTCTCACCTGTTATTTTAAAATGTCTCCTGGATTTAATAATAGTTGTTATTACTAAAACACGGTTATTCTGGCCGCCTAAATTGGCGAAATTCTGGAAGCCAATTAAGCTCTTATTGCTAACTCAAAACTAAAGTGCTGTAAGTTGCAATGATTTCCAGAAGCAGGGTCAGTACATGTCTGTACTCCATTACCAAAAGACGAAGCTAGAAATTTTATAAGCGTCAATAACCAAGTCAAACGTTTTTCTGATATGTTAACCCCTGCAGATGTGAAATTTTATATTCATTTAGTTCACATAGCCTCCAGATTGTATTTAATACCTTTTGAGCTAAGCCTCAAGGATGGACAAAAGGTTGAGATGCGTGTTGGAAATAAAAAGCGCCGAATTATTTTCTATTCGGTTTTCTTCTATGGGGCTCTGCGTATAGCCCTGAGCTCTTATTACTTGGTATTGAAAATATCCAGTGCTGAAATGACGGCAACCGTTTTTGATGTCGCTCTTCATTTCGTGGATACCTTCGGCTTCGGTTTGTGTGTTGTCGTTCAAATTCTGACACAATTTCAAACGGCGGATATCACTGTACGAATTTTCAACTTTACTTTTGGTGACGCCAAATGGAATTCAAAATCACCCGGTAAGAGCCCATGAAATTGTATTACTTGAAAAATTAAGTTGTGTAACAGTGGTGGCAATAATAACCTTTACAGGATCACATTATTACTGTATCCAACTCAAAAGGGAATTCACGATTCGGGAAAATTTCGCAATTCTTTATTCTTTAATGATTGCTCTAATCAGCATAATTTTAGTCGTACTGTCGGCCACGTTCTGCACTCAACTTCATATTTTCCAGTTACTTCAGGAACCCTGGCAAAATCCTCTAACATTTTTTATTTTGATCCTTCAAGAATTCTACTGCAAATTTATGTATATTGTCGCTTGCATAATTTTTGTTAAACATTCTCTATTATTCTTTGCAAATATGGATAGAACTCTTCGTCAACTAATTGATACATCAAGGTAAGTTTTTTTGAATCTTGTAGTCACTGTTGCGCGAATAGTGTATGAATGAAGCACGCGAGCACACATCCTTGGATTTTGGATCTGAACTCGTTTGCATATTTTGGAAATCGTACTCCCCGAGATACCATCGTCCCTGAACAAACAAACCTTTTGTGGAATTGTTACAATATCCACCGAGAGATGGCGCGCAAAAATCCATTCTTCCCTATGTGGATTTCCACGTTGCACTTGAGTGTCGATGATTTTTCGACAATGATATACATTAGTTTTTGTTGCTGGAATAACGCTTCAATCCAAGAAAATTGACTGACTTGGTGCTAACCTTTATTTTTATAGAACACTCAAGCCTTGTCGGGAGGAATTGGAGCAATGCATTTCACAATGCGTGACATTTCAACTCATTATTCATCTATTTAATCAGGGATTTGGTTCAGTAATATATGTGTATAAACTTGTTACCCTTATCATATCTATTATCACAGGTTTTGCGGGAATTCGAGCATTTTCTCAAAATTCTGGCCTCAGTGTGTTTCTAATGTTATTTTCATTGTATGTTTCTGCTACTTATCCTGCTGGTTTCGGGAACTCCTTTTTCTTGTCGGAATATATAAATAGGACAAAAATCCAACTGCTCCTAACGTCTACTAAAATCCGGGGAAATATTTGGACCAGGAAGAGGATTACTGCAATCGCTCCAGTTGGTATAAAAGTAGGCCCGTTCCATACCATTGAAAGGGAATCCACACCTGTCTTTCTGGATTTTGTTGTGAGAGGCATTTGTACACTGTCAGTCGGCATGGAAAAATAATTCCTTAGTGGTGTCATCTAATCTGTCAATTTGAAAGAGTGGGTCGTCTTCGTCTTGGTGTAATGCGAATTTGAGATTCAAATTTATAGGCCAGCAATAGCTGGCTGAATAAATTATTGAATTTATTTTACAAAATGAAAAAAAAATCCAGAATTAAAAAAATTTAAAACATTATACAGTAGCAAGTGCAGCGACATTGTCACGAGCAGCCGTCCACCACCAAGAGCGCCCACTCCTTCAAATTTGAAGAGAGAATTATTACAAAAATTAGTAAAGCAAAATTAAATTAAACCATCGTTTTAAGGAAAATTGGTCTACGCTTTTACTAGGATTGTGCAGATAGCTATTTACTGCCTTCCATATTTACATTTGTACATGATATGTAAGTTCAAGAAATATCACATTCTTAACTTTCACTTATAATTTGTTTTTAAATTCAAACTTTCATCAAGTCAATTAATGGGAGTTTGAAGGAACCTTTTACTTCGCAGGTTTTAGAATATCCTCAATTTAAATATAATTCATAAATAATTATTCCAACGTCAGCTTTATAATATGTACACAACTCGATTTTGATGTGCTTTTTAACTTGCGGTTGTGTATTTGTTACTCTTAACATTATTAACGGTCAATCAATTATTTGCACAAGTTTTCAGATATATCATTGTGTATAATTTGATTGAACGATCTCAACCTTCAGGAATAACCGGCATTTGGTTACGTGAATATTGGTTTATTAAAAGTAATTTGAATTTTATTTGCGCGTATTATTTTTCGTGCATTTAGTCCAATTTCTAATCATCCTACTGTGTAAGTAACCACTTACTTGAACTACTAGGACACTCGTGTTTACAGGAGTGAGTTATTATAGCACAATTATTAGCACTTCCCACAAACACATCATACATCATACATTTCAAATAATATCAAAATGCCATTTTTTCAAAATTTAAAACGGGAATTTTTGAAATTAGCTCAACATAACACAATCAAGGGGATACGAAGATGTGGCTGACACTGCCCTACGCAACACCCTTAAATAATCGCGGAGCAATAATTTTTAAATGCATTGATTAAATCCCTTTTTTGGACAGATTATGTCACGGTGACCGCGCTTACTTCAATGACACGAATTATATTCAAAACGGCCATGTGAGGAGCTGATGGTTTTAAAACCCGTACCTGGAACTGAATTCGGAAGATGCGACTGCCAGAAATTCCATATTTATTGAGATGGCCGTAGCGCCCGTCCAATAGTTTATTGGCCAGATAAAAGCCGCTGCTATTTCATCTATGACCAGGTTTATTTTTTGAACTGAAAAAGAGGACTTCTCCTTAAGGGGTTTTACGCTAAAATTTCATGTAGATTAAATTAAAGGATCATGTGCCAAATCACGAATTCCAATAGCTTCAAAATATTGGTTATTATTGACCTCAAAATTGGAGTATGAACTACTATTAACTATTTTTACCAAGTCGAATATTCAAAACCAAGACCTACTAAATTAAGCCTTATTTTATCATTATAATGATACTTGCATTCCAGGAAAGTATAAATTAAATATTCATTTTTTTAAGTTTACAATGACGTAGTGCTGTGTATGAATGAGTAAATATATTTTTACATGCAGAACTTTGAGGAGGATTTGCTGAGAACAAATTGTTCCTTCAATTTTATATTTCCACTCAAACTGTTTCAGTTCATAACTTCAAAAAAGGACACGCTTAATTCAAAATTCCAATTCAATATTAATATACGAGACAAACTGTGAAACTGAACTTTTCTCTATATATATTTTCAGGGTTCATGTACCAAAGGGCGATGGCTTGAAAGATTCGGGTTCAAAATGTGACAGCATACCTTGCCCTGAGGAGTACAATGCTCAACCAGTGACTTTGGATGGGAACTCAGCGTATTTGTTTCCGTACGAAGACAGATGTTACACGACTGGAACCACTGGTAAGGTCCCTTGTGATGAGAACTACGTGACTCATATCTACGAATACAAGCATGAATGTGAATGGCTTAGCTCATGCTCATTTAGTGGAGCCACATATGAAATCAATGATTGTGCGGATGGAACCTGGCCGGATTTGAATGGTGGTTGCGAACCACTGACTGTATTGTAAAATATGTCTGCTTTTGAGGAGTTTTCACATAATATTCACAATCAATTTGTTTTACAACAAAAAATTGAAAGCCGTATACAGTAAAACTTGTCTATAGTGGCCGGCTACATAGTGGTTTCCTCCTTATTGTGACTCATATCACGTTTCCCCGTCATAAGTCCTATCTTTTAACATTACGTACATCCCGAATATAATAGTTTTTTATTCAGTGGTCCCCTGTCAGTTATGGACTGGGATTTTTGACCATTCGTATAGAAATGCATGCTTTCAACTCTTCATACAGTGTTCCGAATAAACATCAGTGTGAATTTACATCACGCGAAGTTAGTCAACTTGAAAAACGTCATGCACATTCTATAACATGTAATTCTCAACCGGTGTTGGGGCTTGGAGCGGTTACTGTTTGCTCGGTATGATTGGTTTTCGAAGTTATTTTAAAGGGACTTACAATTACGACGTCTTAGGTAAAATACAGAAATTTTCTTCCAATTTCAATAACATCAGAATTAGAGTTATTATACAATTTTTCCTCTCAATTGAAAGTTGCAAAACATCTTAAAATGCCGAAACCATCGGTACAAAAAATATGTTCGAATAAAATTAAAATTTAGTGTGGACAACACTCTTATCGGTCACAAAGGGAAACAAAGCAGAACGCTCAAGTTTCCCGAAAACTGAGATTGCAATATTACAATGGTTGTCACAATGACATATCATCTCTTCCCTCTTAATATCCGGAAGCTGGCAGTAAAATCGAAACTTTTTGCTTACAAATCCAGGCCACCAATTTGCACATTTCCTTCAAGAATTTCTCGCACGGAACAATATTAACAGTCTAAAGCATTCAAAAATTAGTAATTACTGTAATAAAGTGCAATTGTTAATAAAATAATACATACTGGGTAGGCATGTTCATATCGATCGATTTTAAAATATTGTTCATATCGTGTTGTTCTGTGATAAATTAACGATAACGATATCAAGGAACAATATGACGATATATCACGTTGTGGCTTCTGGAATTATTGAACGAAAATTAACAGAACTTTAATTTTGTGTAAAAGCTAAATATTATGCTAATCATTATTACTAAGGTTCCTTAAGAATCAAATATTCAACCCAAATTAGCACAGATTACATTTTATTCCAATTACATGAGTCAAAAAGTAATGAGTTATAGGATAATACAAGATAATAATGCCAGGCATCAGTGTCAGTAAGAAAAGATTAAAACCATACTTGCAGCCGTTCAGTTCATAAAAAGGTGAACTGAACTGAACTAGCCCTTATTTTCATTGTTTTTGAATGAACTTGAACGAACTAGTTGAATGAAAAATTGTGATTGAATGAATTTAAATTGAACTCAGCAGAACTTATTATGAATGTGAACGAACGTCCATCGTACATTCAAGTAACACAAACTGAACTGAATTGAACTTAAGAGTCCAGGTTTGAATATAAACTTTTATATTCGTTAAAGCAACACGAATATCAACTATATATCTATGAATTGCATGACCATATATTTTATAGCTAGCACGCTGGTTTTTGACCATTCATTCGAATATGACATTAAATTATAAATCAAAAAATAGTTAGCTGGTTTCTTATATGTATATATGTAATAGCGCATATTTGGCACATTTTGGGCGAAATCGTATGAATTAAAACGCGCAATAATTGTAAACATATTTACGTGATTTATTAACCTGTTTACCAGAAAGCTCAAAATCAATATGTACTGCTTTAAGCAGTTATTTAATCAGTCATTTAGCCAAAAATAATTTTTTAATAAAAGTTCAAAGTCAGTTATAAAAATCAAACTAAATGTCACTTAAATATATCATAAATGACTAACTAATTGGCTCGCAAATGACAGATAAGGCGAACTGAACTGAACGACCGAAAATTATATAATGATTTGAATTGAACTTTGGAAAAATACTGCAAGGGTGAACTGAACTGAACGTAACGACTGGAATGTACGCAGTGAACTGAATTGAACTACGACAGGCTTTGGACAACGGGAACTGAACTTAACTGAACGGCACGACAAATTTGGGGATGTGAATGGAACTGAATTTGAACTTTGGAACAAAACTGCAATTATGATTAAAACTACACATAATAATTACACCATCGAATTTCTGTTCATGAACACATTGACAACTGACGCCCGAATTCGGATAACCTTATTAGGGAACTTAAGTCATTAAAGTTTCTAACTTCTTCAAAGTTTTCAAACAAAAGAATCCAAAATTATAGTTGCGCATGTTTATTCGGAAAAATGTTAAATCCTGTGTATTAGAATGACGGCCAGTTCATTTATGTTGAATATTAAATGGATCAGGCATAAAATAAAAAAACATCTTCAATATCTTTAGATCGAATTTGGCGCGGTATGATTTTCCAAAGTCGTAAAATGATTTTGTCCCCAAGTTTTGGTCGCATTTTTGTAAAAAAATAGCAATTCTTGTTATTACTCGCGAATGTGTGACATAGTCATGTGACGATATATCGTCTAGAGACCCCGATAAATAAAGCTCTATATCGTTTCTAAAAAAGGTACGATATGAACAATAATATCGTATCGGTATATCGTTATGAACATGCCTAAGACTGAGCAAGCATTAATGCGTTATTCGCACGTGAGAATGATTTGATTTTAAGTACTGTATATAGTGGTTAGAACCACTATGTATATCCGGCACAATGGTCGCTGTTAATAGTGGTCAAATTTTCTATTGAATGAGAATTAATAATAATAATAATAATAATGATAATAATAATAATGTTTATTAGCCATTAAAAGCATACACACAACTAGCACCTTTACAAATGATATGGTCATTAGGTAGCTAGCATGAAGATAGCAATGACGTACTATTAAAATCTTGAATATTAAATTAACCTACGACAAAAAGAACTTAATTCATACCTCATATTCAGAAAATCTTTTTCAATCAGATCTAGTTTGTTTAGTTCCCTAGTCAGATAAGGAACAGTTGAGTCAAAATATCTTACATTTTTGCAACTTTTTTCAACTAACAGACAATTTTTCCTAGTTTTTTAAATTTCAATCACATGTGGCCTAAGGATATACCTAAATCTAGGGGATTTGAACAATGATTTCCCAAACTTTAAACATTGATTTTTCATACGGGTTAAAATTGGTTCTAGTTTTAATATATGAATGGTATGGCTGTAGTTGTACCTATTTACAATTTTGCCAGTGATCATGCTTAAGCATCTCTTTTCGAAACGAGTTATTCTAGTTTTTTCCTTATTTTTGAGACCAGAGTACCATACCGGAGAGCCATATTCTACAATGACTCTTATATAGGCCTTATACACAATTATTAATTCTCTTTAGTTGAAATTAAAGTACTTTAATTTCCTTAACATGAACAACCGTTTACTTGCTTTTTGAAGGGATAGATTAATATGGGTATTCCATTTGACATTTTTGGATATATGTACACCAAGTAGTTTACTATCGTCACATTTCGGTATAATTTCATCATTAATAGTAAAGTCTTGATTGGAGAATTTCTTGTTTCTACTTAAGTCTATAGTTAACTGTACACACTTTTTGGGATTCAATACCATTTTGGATTCATTAAACCATTTATTTACCTCATCAAGCAAGCTTTGCATTTTGGGAACACTGCCATATTTAACAACTTCAGCAAGTGCCACATCATCATCGAATATTGTAGTCAAGTCAATTAAATAGCAAAGAATAACGAAATGAAACTAGTGCCAGTGAATAAAAAAGGCAGGCACTTAATAAAACAATAATTGCTAGAAGTCCAGCACACTAAAGTCGTGCTTTGTATTTAAGCTGAAATTACTGACGTTTGAAAACCGTTCCATGTATTCAAGTCAATTTACTTTCACAACCCCTGATCCTGCATGCACCACTCATTTTTCACGGACTTTGACGGGCTTTCACCGTCTTTTTTAACCGCGTGGAATGACCCACCCGTAACCCGTCAAGCGTAATAATTTTTACCCGCATAAAAATTTTACCCGCCAAAGATTTAATTTAAATTGTGTAACCGTTTGAAAACCGATATAATCTGACATTTCGTTTACTGCTTTTATTTTTTTTTAATTTCAGGGCACAAAATTACATACAACGACCCGATAAAAAAATTATTTAGGAAAGTGTAAAGAGTTTCACAAGTCCTCAGGATGATGAATAATCTTCTGTCAATTTCACCGAATGAAGCGCTGTGATTTCACGGAATTTCACGGAATGACCTCGACCTTCAGGGATACTCCGTATTTGGTATACGGGAATGTTGGTTTATTACTAGTCAATCAAATTTTATTTTAGTGTATTCTTTTTCTTGTATTTAGTTCAATTTCAAGTCATTCTACTGTCTAAGAATCCACTTAATTAAACAACTTGGACACGAACCAATTATTTACAGGAGCGAGTTATTATAGCCCAATTTGCCTTTCCCACAAACATTCAGGCAAACGATTTGCCTATCGTGCAGGCTAACCAGCATTTCCCACTAAGTTCGTGTTTATCGTGCTTGTGGATACAGATCAGAAAGATTTGTATTCAATATTGACTTATACTGTACCGATTACAGAACATGTATCTTGCACGTACCAAGTCTGGGAATAAATGTAATTATGCATATTTTTTTACCTGTTATATGTCTCCTGAATTTAATAATAGTAGTTATTACTAAAACAAGGTTATTCTGTTCCCCTAAATTACGGAAGCCAATTAAGGTCTTATTCCTAACTCAAAACTACAGGATTTCCAGAAGAAGGGTCAGTACATGTCTATACACCACTACCAAAAGACCAGTCTAACAAAATTTAGCTAGAAATTTTATAAGCGCCGAATACTTTATCAAACATTTTTCTGATATGTTAGCCCCTGTAGATGTGAAATTTTATTTGATTCACATAGCGTCCAGATTGTATTTAATACCTTTTGAGCTAAGCCTCAAGGATGGACAAAAGGTTGAGATGCGCGTTGGGAATAAAAAGCGCCAAATTATTTTCTATTCGGTTTTCTTCTATGGGGCTCTGCGAGTATTCCTGAGCTCTTATTACTTGATATTGAAACTATCCACTGCTGAAGGAACGACATCCGTATTTGATATTGCTCTTCATTCTGTGTATACCCTGGGCTACGGTATGTGTACTGTCATTCAAATTCTGACAGAATTCCAAACAGCGGATATCACTGTAAAGATTTTCAACATTGCTTTCGGTGATGCCAAATGGAATTCAAAATCTCTCGGTAAGAGTCCAATGAAATGTTATTGTTGGAAAAATAAAGCTGTAATCGCAGTGGTGTTAAAATTGGACTTAAACATATCTGTACAGGATCACATTATTGTATCCAACTCAAAAGGAAATTCACTATTCAGGAAAACTTCGCAATTCTTTATTCTTCAATTATGGCTCTATTCAACATATTTTTAGTCATACTGTTCGCCACGTTCTGCACACAACTTCACATCTTCCAGTTACTTCAGGAATCCTGGCAAAATCCTCCGACCTTCATTATTTTACTCCTACAAGAATTCTACTGCCAATTTATGCATAGTGTCGCTTGCATAATTTTCGTTGAAAATTCTATAATATTCTTTGCAAATATGGATAGAACTCTTCGTCGCCATATTTTGACATCAAGGTAAGTTCGTATTGAATCTTGTATCCAAAAGTCAATTTTAAAACATAAGTGTATCGTGTGTGCCGCAGTTGACATCCGCAAACATCATTGGGTTTAGGATCTGATCTCATGTGCCTATTGTGGAAGTCGTACTCCTCGAGGTACCATGTGGTCCCCGTACAAACGACGCTTTTGTGGAATTGTTTCAGTATCGACCGATAGAGGTCGCGCAAATAAGTAGATTTCCACGTTGCACTCGAGTGTCGATGATGTTTCTACAATGATGTACATTTGTGTTTTCGTTGCTGCAATAACGTCTTAATTCAAGAAAAATAACTGAATTGGTGCTAACTGTTATTTTTATAGGACACTCAAGCCCTGTCGGAGGGATTTAGAGCAATGGATTTTACAATGCGTGACATTTCAACTCATTATTCAGCTTTTTAATAAGGGATTCGGTTCAGTTATATACATGCTTAAACTTTTTACCCTTATCATATCTATTACCGTAGGTTTTGCGGGCATTCGAGCATTTTCTCAAAATCCTGGCCTCAGTGTGTTTCTAATGTCATTTTCAATGTATGCTTCTGCAACTTATCCTGCAGTTTTCGGGAACTCCTTTTCCTTGCCGGAATATATAAATAAGACAAAATTCCAACTTCTCCTAGCGTCCACTAAATTACGGGGGAATATTAGGATGAGGAAGAGGATTGCTGCAATAGCTCCGGTTGGTATAAAAGCCGGTCCGTTCCATACCATTGAAAGGGAATCCACACCAGTCTTTTTGGATTTTGTTGTCAGAGGCATTTGTACACTGGCAATCGGCATGGAGTAAAAATTCCTGAGTTGTAGCGTATAATTATTATATGTGAATGACATGAAATATTTTTGCTTCGGTTCAAACTTACAAGAGAATAAATTAAGGAATATACTTGGAGTAATGCTGTTTGCCTATAAAAAAAATAATTTTAGAAATGAAGAAAAAATTGGTAGTTTTGGCGGAAGGTTGTTCTAATTAAAAATTTATTTAAAATGTCTCAACGCCACTACAATTTTACAGTCGACTCGCTTTATAACGATATCAATAAATCTTTCAAAAAGTAACGTTATAAGGGAACGACGTTATAGAGGCACATAAAATAAATAACGGTTTATTTGCACATTTTTCGCTTTTAGTTAAATTGGACTCATGTCTCGTTTCATTTGAGTAGCAAGTACTATATGTCTAAGCAGAATGAGAATAAAAATAATTAAAAATATTATTTATTAATTAATAATATTTTTCAATTTTTCGTCCCAAACATCTCCAACAACAAAAGTTAGGATTGAATAAAGTATTTTCTGAATCTCAATCAGACACTTTTCACATCATTTACAAAAGTTTTCAAACAGTGAAAAATGTAATTCCGTTGAAACTATGAATATCAGTTTGTTCTTTACTGGGTGCGAAAATAAATCGAAAAGGCTGTGGATTTTCCTGGATGGGACTAACTCAATGTCGTTAACCACGCATGCACATGTATTTACAATAATACGTTCCTTCCAGTCTTTTATAACGTCGCTGCATAATAATCCAATGCAATTTTAGTGAAACTGAAGATTAAAAAACTTTAAAATGACAGCACCGATATGTTTTTTAGCTAGATTTGACGCTTTGTAACGTCAACATGATGTTACAAGGGTACCCTTTTTAGCCTACGGCTACAAAAAAGCGACTTTATAAAAGAACTGCCGTTATAACGAGTGACGCTATAAAGGTAGAAATTATCATATAATGTAGCTTGGGGAAACCCAGGATGACTTTATAGGGAGAGTGACTTTATAGAGAGAGACGCTATAAGGAGAGTCGACTGTATTCTATATTAACGACTATATTGTAGTTTATTTTATTGAACATGTTTTATACTTTATAATTTATTTATATTATATTTTATAATTTATTTATATTATATTTTATAGTTTATTTTATATTATATTTTATATTTTATAATTTATTTTATATTATATTTTATATTTTATAATTTATTTTATATTATATATTATATTTTACATATTACTGTTGTATTATTCGACGTTAATACATTACGGGTGTAGTTAAGTTATACATTAAGTCAAGAGAATTGCGTTAAAGTTAATCCTTATTATTAAAGGGCACTTTGTGTCCGTTTATTTAAAGTTCGGCGCCTTCATAGTTCAATGGCCTCACACAATGCCCAAAAGGTGGCATGACAAGAACTCTTGATTATTTACGAGCACTACCTGGCCTTGTATTTAAAGCGCTGCACTCTTAATATAAGTGCGCACGATTTAGTCATACAACAAGTCTCTACGACAGATCTTAATTCGTAAGCCGTTTGGATTTTAATTTCTACAGTCACATTACCACCTCTTCAAGTAGTTGTCCCTGTGAAGCACAGGGCTTTTACTAGTCCTTTATTATTAAAGAGCACTTTCTGTCCGTTTATTTAAAGTTTCGCGCGATCTTAATTCAATGGCCTTACAAAACTCCCAAAAGGTGGCAATCCAAGCACTCAGTTTTTAACGAGCACTACCTGCCCGTTTATTTAAAGCGCTACTCTTAATCGCGCACGATTTAGGCATATAACAAGTCTCTACGACAGGGCTTGATTAGTAAACCGTTTGACTTTTAATTACTACAATCACACTACCATCTCTTCAAGTAATCGTCCCTGTGTAGCACAGGGCTTTTACTAGTCCTCTCTTCTAAGTTGAAAGAGTGGATAGTGACCGTGACCGTAAGAATCAAATTTTCGCGCGCGGTAGATGTATCGAGTATCGACGACCATAGAGCTGTGCAGCTAGCTGTTGCATACAACTACTTACTGCCTTCGCTATTTACATTTGCCTTTCTGAGCCAGCAAATGCTGGCTGTGCAGTGCTCGTAAGTAATAAGTAATACCTGTCCGCTAATTTAAACTCAGCGCGCTACTTTTAAAATAACGCGCACGATTTAGGTATACAATTAGTCTCCACAAGTGGGCTTGTGGGCTTGATTCGTAAGCCATTTAGCTCTTAATTTCTGCATTCACACTACCACCTTTCCAAATAATTGTCCCTGTGAAGCACAGGGCTTTTACAGATACTAGTTGTCTATAATTACTCCTTTTCATACACACGGGTCCATCAATGTTGTCATTCATGTTAGTCATTTCATACTTTTAATTCTGGATTAACTTGGTCTACAGGAACTGTGATTCATTCCGTACTCATACCTGAATTAGATTTACCAGTGGCGTCGAACCTATACACTTCAGGAGCTCTGACTGAATCATCTGCATTAACAAGAATTCTTGGGACAAGACAATGTATCCAAATTATGATAGTCCCCGTGTGAAATAATTATAAATATACAGTTATTTTAACGATGAAGAATGAACATATAAGATTAACGCTAGTTGTTTCATATTTATCTCTTTCTGTCGGACCGGCAGTCACAGGAATTTAATTCGAAATTGTTACTTGAAAATCATGGATTTTGGGAAAAATTGTGTTTTTCGCTCAACAAAATCTGGAAATATCTCTGGAAACTCATGGTTTTGTTTCTACAAATTCTATTGTTTGCTGAACAAAATTATAAAGAACACTTGGAAAAAATGCTATCTCTTGGAAAAAACGACAGGGATATGATTTGAAGATACCGGGTAGTTTTGAAAACAAAACTCTACGAAATCAAGGATTGTCAGGAAAATTTAGTTTTTGTATAACAAAATCATGGAGCATCACTTGAAAATGAGGGAATTGTCTCTGAAACAGGGATTGCGTTCCTGAATTAGGGAATGTAAAAAATCCTTGGTTACATTGAAAAATGCAGAGTTCGGAACCCTACCTTCCGCTTAATGAAATTGTAACACTAATTCTGTATTTGTTACATTTCTTTAATTTTGACATACTTTGAGGACTCTTGTCCGACATATAGTCTTGTCTAATCAACAAAATTAATAAAGTAGGGTCAACATGTACGCCCTTTCAACAATCGGTACTTGACACAAGTAAGCTGGGTTTCAGTAAATAAAATATATCGTGGCGTCAAAATTAAAAATATTTCCAAGTCATATATCCCATGCCAAGGATACAAATAGGTAAGTTACTGCGGAAAGATGTTCTCAATCCCAAAATTAAATATTTTCATTTATTTTGAAAAATGACAACCTAATTAACCTCAGCTCACTTATTGTTTCTGCACAGAAATGATTTTTCACATTCTTAATGCTCCCAGCCCTGTTGCCACAATCCATAATTATGAGTGCAAAATTCCCCTACTGTATTGACCCCTTTGACTGTCAATTTTTGTAATAGATACAAAAATCTCGTACAATCAATCTTCTATATAGTGTTTCCCAAGGGCTGGGAAAATACTTTCCAATATACGAAGAGGCCAGTATGCATCCAAATACTGTATTCTGTACGTACGTTATTTTTGGGAAAAAATGAATTACGCCAATGCAAAAGGAACCCACCTGTGAAGCTACTATATAAGAAATTCGCAGTAAAAATCCAATTCCGCTTTTTTGTGAGTGTTATAATGCAATGTACACCTTCACTACAGGGCTCCTTAATAACTGCAGTTGTTCCCTTGCTCCTTATTGGACAGCAAGTTAGGTTGCTCGGAAATAGAGCAGAGCAGGGACTCGGTTATGAATTTAATATTCTTCCCACACACTCGGTCTTGGATGCTGGAGATAATGTAGTTGGGACGTTAATTACTGTCTATGGCCATAGCATGTGTAATAAGTGGCCTCCCTGTTTATTCCTCAGACTGTACATTATGTCCAGGCCTTACAATAACTTTGACCATGATCATCAATAAAGATATAATGGGAGCTCCCTCCTTGCCCGATTTCGTCATGCTCCGACCCCATAAGTAAACCACAAGTGGGTCATTATTCCAGTTCGGACGTCTCCCTCCAAATTCCCTTCGGATCCCCTCAGACGCACTCTAAACTCAAAGCCCCTCTCTCTCCCAGACTCTTCATTTATCTGGAACGTGCATCATGTCTATAATAAGGGATTGTGACAAATGTCCTGGGATCAAATTTCCCTTCCGAAAATTCCCATTCCAAATGCTTCTTTAATGTTAAATAATATTCATATTCAATTTTAGTATACGTGAATGAATTAAAAATTATTTTAAAATTCTACAGCTTTGTGCACAACTATATCCCGCAGACAAATTAATTTTGTGGGGAAATACTATGGAATAAAATCTTGTAGGAAAAATCTGATAAGAAACACAATAAAGATAATTCAGTGGGAGCAACTTTAGTAGAATACAATACGTACTTTACATTCTTTAGGCCACTCTCTTGGAGGAGTTCGTTATTGGTTGAAATTGTAATGCGTAAACTGTTCCACCAATTTCAATGGGATTTTTAACACTTAAAAGTCAGTACTACTAGCTTAATTTTACAAAATTTTATTTTTTCAAAAACACATTGGGTGTAACTGTTATTCAAAGCTCGCTCCGTAATTAAACCCAAATAACTGCAGAAGAAAATTGAGTGGAGAGACGAGGTTTGTAACAGTGAAAAGATAAACGTACAGTGTGCAAATATATAGTGCTCAAGATCAATCAAACACACACATGTGCAGATTAAACACATGAGAAAATCTCAATAAAACAGTATCACCACAGCCCTATAAACAAAGGAAGAGCGAAGGTTTTTCCCTCCCAAAGACTGAATATAAGACATACGTGAACCGATATAGTGTAAAAGTGTATATCACAAGTGGAGAGAGACTGTGCCATGCAAGTGCATACTACTACCTATACCCACACAAACTCTGAGCAAAGTTTTTACAGTCACGTGACCAAAACTGGGCGGAGATTAAGGATAGTGTCAGCTGAGCCGACAACAAGCACTTGACAACAAAGACAGCTTACCCTTAGCAACAGTAAATAGCCGACAACCAGCACGTGGCATCAAAACTGACCGACTACCCGGGGGAGACAAACAGGAGATACCACTAGGACGATAACCGACACTTGAGAACACAACTGACCGACAACCAACAACCAAAGACCAAGATAGGCCCTTCACCAGGCAGTACTAGTCAAAGTACTCTTTAAAAAGCTAATCCGAAGAATATCGCAAACTAAAAACAATCAGAGCAATTCCCATAAAAGTGTACGGGTCGCGCTGTAACCAGGAATTTGGACCCCGTACACCAACCCTTGTAAAAGCTCGGGATTGTGAAAAACGTGCCTCTGGTAACTGAAGCTAGAGGTACCCGAGAATCTCAACGGGAGTAGCAACATCCCAAACTAATAAAAGCCCGGGATTGTGTAGAACGCGCCCCTTGCAACTAGGACGCTAAGGGGTACCCGTGGCTGAATTAGTAAGAGTACTTTCCCAAATCCCAATCGCAAAACTCTAATGCAGGAACACCAAAGCCCAACGATACACCAAGAAGAAGAACCACAATTCCGAAGGACATCACACCAACTTATACACAAGGCAAACTAGACCAACACATGAATCCTGCCAACCTTGATTCCGCACAGTTCTTCACCCCAAAGCAGGAACGTGAAGTAATCTTCCGTCGATCCATCTTGATTAAAACATCGCCATCAAAATCCAATCCATCAACTAGCCAAACACATTCTCCCCTTCTAAACGAGAAGAGGGTAGAGACAGGAAAGCTACATTCAGAAGACGAGACTGAGCAGAAAAAAAAAATAGAAAACAAAAAACGTAAACTAGAACACGAAGACACTATACCTCGAATTATACGAAAGAAGGACGAAAAACAAGAGCAAGAAACCAGACCAGATACAAAGATGGGGCTAGATGATGAAACCAAGATGTTCTTCAAAAGCCTACTACAAGAACACCAAACGAAATACGACGAAGGACAGGGACAAATCAACGCATCCCTTGAAATCGTGACGCAAAAGCTAAACAGGCTGGAGGGACAAGTCATTCCGGAAGTGAAAGATCTCCAAAAGAAAACAGCAACACTGGAGAAGAAGGTAACAGTACTGGAGAGAGAAAATGAAATCCTTCACAAAATGATCAGACGCAACAACCTTATATTCTCTGGCATACCAGAAGACCTAAATTGTGAGACATCTGCAGATCTGCCAAAGAAAATCAATGATATTCTCAAGAACTATGCAGTGACTCCAGCTCCAGCAAATATTGATGTGGCGTTCCGTGTTGGAAAATATCAGATAGGCAAGTCCAGACCAATTAAAGTTCGTTTCATCTACCAATCCCAAGCGGATGAGATACTGTCTAAAAGCCATGAGAAAGACGGACCACTGCGAAGAGCAAGAATATACGTGAACGAAGACGTCTCGGCAATCGAAGGCACCAACCGGTACTTGATTAGAAAGGAAACAACTGCAGCAAAACGAGCAGGAGCATTGGTAGAAAACTGGAAAACAAGTACAGTGACAATCCAGGGCATCAAGCTGGAAGCCAAAGGAGGAATCCTTTACCGAGATGGGAAGCCGGATGAAACACAACCATCGACAGGAGATCGAAACTTCTGAAAAGCCGGCCGCCCGCAACCCGCTAAAATTGCAACAAGTATTTTATTTTGGAACGTGAACGGAATTAAAAGAAAACTATCACTAATAACTAATTTTTTAAACAATATCAAACCTAACATATTCTGCCTAGCTGAAACTTGGACGAAGGAAAATGTAATCGCTGAAAAGCTCCTACCCAACTACAAGTGCACCACAATTAGTGCAACAACAAATGCAAAAGGGGGTAGACCAAGCGGAGGCACGCTAGTCGGCGTTAAGACAGAAATATTAAAACCTACGAAAATAACTTTTAAAAATGAAAACTATTTAGAATTAACAATTGACGAAGGAAACAAACTCCGTGTATACTTCACTTACTTTCCCCCGCCCGAAGAATTTGATGAGTTAGTAGAAGAATTCTTAAGCAACATAACAACCTCAAACGTCATTCTAATGGGAGACTTCAACGCAAGAATAAGCGCAACAACTCCAGATAACACATCAACGAATAATATGAAAATAACAGACCATCGAAATTCAGAAGATAAAATAACAAACCGAAGAGGAAAGAAAATGAAAAGGCAACTTGAAAACCAGGGACTTACAATATTGAATGGTAGGACAAAAGGGGACGAAACAGGAAACTACACCTACGTATCTCAGAGTGGGAACTCTATGATTGATCTGTGTTTAGCTGATAACGAAGCGATGAATGGCATACTCGACTTAAAGGTGATAGAAGCACATGAATCGGATCACATGCCTATTCTTCTACTCAGACAAGAAGAGCAAACCTTTGGATCAAATGAGTCCTCTATAAATAGAATAAATTGGAACAAGGACCTCAAAAAGGCATTCACTCGCCAAATCTATATTGAACGTGAAGAAATCAGAACCCGTGTAAATGGAGATATCCAACAATTATCGAAGGAGATGTACACATATGCAAACCAAACTGGAATGAAAACAACCAGAAGGATAGGAGAAATTCGACATAATGCACCCAAATGGTTCAACCAAGGATGTCGAAAGCTAAAGAAAAAATGCAACGAAAGACTAAAAGTATTACGGCAAAACCAAGGAAACCAACAACTGACAACAGAATACATAAACGCAAGAAACCAATACAAGAAACACACCTCTAACTCCAAGCTAGAATACTACACGTCTTTAAGAAATACCATCATATCCTCAAAGAACTCGACAGACTTCTGGAAAAGTCTGAACATTTTCAGATGCAATAAAAGAAGATGCGAAACTACAAATTTAATTTCAAATGAAGCATGGGAAAATCACTACAGAAACCTATTCGATGGAGCGGACAGTACGCCTTACCGACAGAAACAGACGGCACACCAACCATTTCATCTTCATGAACTGAATCAGGCACTAAGGAAATTATCAAACAATAAGAGCTCAGGTACAGACGGCATTCCTAACGAAATCTGGAAATACTTACCACTGGAATTCCGGCCATGTCTATTAGAATGCCTGAATAAATGCCTTGCAAATCCCATCCCTGATACGTGGGGGGAAATAATCATAGCTCCAATATATAAGAAGGGCGACAAAAACTCACCTTGTAACTACAGACCAATTTCTTTAGTCAACACAATAGTAAAGCTATTTACGATGCTCCTGTCAATGCGACTGCACACATGGATCGAAAAACATAAGGTGCTATCAGAATCCCAAGCAGCATACAGAAAGCATAGAAGCTGTTCAGACCACTTGTTTGTATTAAACACTCTAATACAGAATGCGCTGGCAAACCAGAAGAAGTTGTACTGCTTATTCGTAGATCTGTCAAAGGCATTTGATTCCATTAAGAGGAAACGTCTATGGGATAGGTTAGAAACGCTGGGAGTACCTGCCTACATTCTTCAAAAGATACAAGAAATATACAGTCAAGCAAAGGCAAAAATCCAAACATCAGGGGGATATACAAATTTCATGGACGTACTTAATGGAGTACTGCAGGGTGAAACACTGAGTCCGACGTTATTCTCTATATATATTGATGAAATCACAGAATTGCTTGTCAAATCCAAAGTACGAGGGGCGAAACTGCTTACCACTGAAGTTACCATCCTACTTTACGCGGACGACATCGTATTAACAGCAGACTCTCCCGCAGACCTCCAAACCCAGATCGGAATTCTCAGCAGATTCTTCAGCAGAAACGATCTCAACATAAACCTGGAAAAAACCAAGGTGGTAATTTTTGGAAAAGGACCAGTACCAACAAAGAAAAACAAAGTTATGCCAATGGAATTCTACTACAATGGAAATGTCATAGAAATAGCGAGTAGCTACAAATATTTAGGAGTAGAGTTTCATCGAAACGGAAAATTCCACTACCACCTCAAACAAACCCTTTTGAAGACAAACGCTGCAGTCGAGTTACTTTTAAACACTACTAGGTCAACAAAACTGAACGATATAGAAATCATTATGAGACTCTTCAACTCTCTAGTAACAACAATCCCACTCTACGGATTCCCAATTTGGGGAATGGAGTTTTTAGATGAAATGGAAAAGATACAGACTAAATTTTTACGAAGAATTACTGGAGCCTGCAATCTCACTCCTGGATACGTCCTGCGTCTGGAGACTGGAAGTAAATCAATGCGAGCATTAATCGCGAAAAGCATTATAACAACAATGTACAACTCTATCTTCTCAGAAAATGCAACTGCTATGGCTTCAAAGTGCTACAGGTTGCTGGAAGCAATCGAGGGAGACACGAATAACAGATCTCAGTGGAGGACATTATTTAAATCAATTAAACTTGAAGAGGATTTCAACAAATTCACAAGGGAATACTTGAAAAAAAACTGCGACAGTTTATGGAGAAAGATAGATCTCCACTCTACAAACACAGATGTAGAAGATATGTTGAAAACTGAGAGCAGCCGGTACATCGGATTAAAAACCCACGTTTGGAGGGAAGACTTTTACGGAAAGGGACACAGCTGGGCGCTTACGAAATTCATACAAAATCTCAGACTAGACAAACCAAGAATAAATGTTCAATGCAGAAACATTAATCTAAAAGCTATGACCTACCGTTGGAAACCAAAAAGCGGACCGATCGACGCATTATGTGCGTGCCTTAAAAATGCAGAAGACCGCTACCATATAATGTGCGAATGTGAAGTTTACGAAGACATCAGAGCAAAGCACATCCCTGAAGCCGATAAGCTAAGACAACACGACTTTATCCAATATTTCCTACAAACAGAAGATGACCAGAGCCGAACAAAACGAGCCTATCTATTCTGGAAGGACGCAATAAAAATAAGAAATGGTACTTGAAGCTGGGAAGGTATTAGAAACACTTTCGAAGTACAGTTGCACCCACCCATGAGATTGGTACAAAACATGTAAGCCGAAAGGAAGTGTACGGGTAGCAGCCCATCAATAGCCTTCGACAAATGGTACCAACCTCATGGGCGGGTACCAGACAAATAAGCAGGGATGTCGTAAGGCTGGGGCTGTTGGCGGGCTGAAACACGTATAACAGTAACTCACGACCTGGAGGCACTAATATATTTGTAAACCAATTTAATGTACTTGTATATTCTCTCGCAGCTAATACATCTGATATACCCGTAATCTATAAATAATTATCAACAATGTCTTATCTGGTACTTGATGAATAAGTAGTACAATAATGAAGTGTAATGGAGAAAGACGTGTAGGTTTTTGACGGCCCTTGTTATAGCAGGGAACCTTTTTCACCTACACCACAACACTTAGTAATGTTTTTCAATTTATTCTATTACCTTAAACAATTCACAATTCATTTACTCTAATTAAAACTATTCGATTTTTTGTAATTAATGCGATAATAAGCGGGTTGTAAGGGCTAAGGCCAAATCGACCTTTAATAAATCTATCTATCTATAAGAAACACACCTTGAAGAATTGAACAGCTCCTGAATAAAAATAACCCTAAAATATTGACTTACAAAGCACATGAAATAATGCATCAACATCCACGCCCCGAATAAAGTTTTAATATCAAATTTTATTCCAGCATTCATTTTTCCCAATGGTCCTGAGCCTTTTGCGTAAAGATCCCAAATGTTAAAATATTTGTCACCTTTCTCCCCTCTCTGTATAAAATGTGACCCGGACCTTTTCCCCCCAACAATCCCAACAATTACACATACATATGTAAATTTACGCTCACATTATACATAAAAATGGAAAGCTGGGAAGTTAGGGTCTTTTCTTCCAACGGAAAAAAAAACTGAGCTCGGAGGAGAAGTTAAACGCTAACGGAATTGTACATATTAAATTTTTGTAGGAAAGAAAAAAAAAGGAAGACATGAAAAGGAAAGGAGTGAGAGGAAAACGTCTTTTTTCTTCTTCTCTCAATTCTTTCTTTTTCTTTTTTTTTCTTCCTTACTCTTTACTAGATTTTATGGGTTGAAGGGGAAAACATCATAAATTATCATGAATCACCTCATTTTTCAGGGGAGCTGGAGCCAGGGCTTGAGTGTTGGTCTGAACATCTGCATGCATAAAGTATGAAATACGTGACTATTGAGAATATGAGTGGATTTCCACCGTTTCCGTTTCCTTCCGCTAAAAGAATCTTCAACTCCATCCATCCACTGAGTTCTTGGAATCCAGCCCCGCCAAAAACCATTGGAAGCATCAGCAACTCCTCAGGAATATTCCCAAGTTGGTTTTCTATCATTTTATTGTTTCCCTCTTTTACCCCCCTTTTCTGTTTCTTAAACTGACGTTGTAGGATGGCTTGAATCATTTACCCGTTACTGTTTACTTTATGGCTCTCCTATAAAAACGTTCACACAGCTACAATTTTTGAGCTGATCCTATAAAGAATATTTCAAGTACAAAATTTTCTAGCAAATTTTATTAGCAATTTTACAAAATTCAGTTTAGACACCTAGGAAAATATCTGGGGTTATCAGGGTCAAGAATTAAGAATTTAAAAAATGATACCCCTAATTTTTTAGATCATATTTTCAGGGATTAATTTCTTCTAAAAAAATTAACTTCTTCCAAAAATTTTTCTAATTCTGGTTGAGCGCAGTTTTAAATAAAGGTCTCAGGAAGTAAAATTTTAATGACCATTTTTTATGTTAACAGATCAAAAATCGAATATTTAATCCCTGGGCATATTTGTAAAGGACTTTTAATTTTTTAAATGTTTGGGACATTTTATATATATAAGGGCTTAATTTTGCTGAGTGTGAATTAAATTGACGAAGCTGTTTTTAGAGAAAGTGAGAATGTGAGCATAGGTTGAGCCACGCCGTATTTAAGGAAGCGGGAGTTCCTTTGGAAAACATAGGCTTGAGTCAACTCAATAAGAAAATGAACAGCTTCCTCCGTTTCCTCTCCCCTCCCTTCCCTTCATTTTATGGGCCTGGCCATTATGAGCCTAACCAAGTCAAAAAACTGTAGAGTGCGGAGAAACCATTTCTGAGGGAGCAATAACAATAATTGATTTCCACCCCTATAATTTCATTTGCTTATTTATCTTCCAAAGTAAGGGACTCCATTAAAAGTCTCCTTAGACTTTCATATTTGAAAATTACGTGAGCATAAGTCCTAATGGGACGTTATGACTCAGGATTTTAAGCGCTGGGACAGGAATCATAGTCGAGTCTTCTAGATGTTAAAACAATAAACATATTTGTTTTTTCATTGTATTTTATCTCTACAAATTTGACATAGCAAAAATTCCTCAAAATGACCTCAGTGGCGTGGAACTTTGCATTATTTCATAAAATTTTCAAAATTAAAAATTATATCAACATGCCAACTCTATACAATCAGATTCTTGTTTAAACTTTTGGATAAATACATCCTGAAGATGTAATTTTAAGCATTGTGAGGTTTTTTACACTAAAAGTATCAGATTTCCGGGCATATGTACAAAATTTTTAGATGTATTTAGCAAATATGTTTTTCTATTCCAAATATCATGCTTTTGCAAGGAGAAAAAATTTACATTAAAGTTAACGGGAATGTGGTAATATTTTTTTGCTTTAAAAGGAAAAAATCCAATTTGAAGGTTTTTTTAAAGCTGTATAGATCCCTGAAATTAATTTTCAGTAAGAAAATACACTGCAAATGGAAATATTTGAACGCTCCGAATCGGTAAAAACAATAAAATCCCATGCTGCAATTACTTTCATTTTTACTCCAGAGATGGCTCATGTGGTCCGGAAAAGGATGAGAAATATCAGGAAAATAGGAAAAAAGAGGAGCTATTGGACCCTATCTCTAGCATAGTTTTAGCATGAAGGAAATGAGTACTTCCCATATGGGAAATACTTTTCAGGGGGGAAATAACAAGCAAGTGGATGTGGGCAGAGCGGAAAAATTCACCCCGAAAAAATTTACATCTTCCCGATACTTATCTCCCTACAAATGGGCCATTGTAAGTACACCATATAGATAAGGCTATTGGGGAAGATACGGGAACTTGAGAGCCAGGGATGAGAGAGCAGGAGAAGTGATCTGGAATGAAATCTGGAATGTGAACAAATAAACAAGATTTATGAGCGAAACAAGGCAGCTGATTTACTCCTTGTAGCTCCCCGTACATGTACTTAGGAAGGGCTAAGAAGCAAGAAGATATTCAATGGGAAGCTCCACGTTCGCTAAGAAACAATGCCAAAACTCCGATGGATTTTTAGCACAATACAAAATGATTTATTTTTTTCACAGGAAATCCTCAGTGCAAAAATGCTATTTAATTACATGCAAAAATAAGAGGTGTCTACGATCACGCTATGCAACTCAATGCAAAATGCTCAATTATCGTACGCAATGTCTCTAAATCCAAAATTTTTCATGTAGTGTCGTTATTTAAATGCAAAATGTTCCATATACACCAAGTTTCACTAAATGCAAAACGATCTAAATGCACAGTTGTATAAAGTGCAGTGCATGACAAAATGATCTGCGTGAAGTTTTTTTCATGCAAAATGTTCCAAGTGCAGTTTTTTACTAAATTCAAAATAATTCATTTGCAATTTTACATTACATGCAAAAGGTTCTACAAGGATTTGAACTAAATGCAAAATGATCTAAATGCATGTATACAAAAATCCAAATGGGGTATAAGTTTCTGAAATTTTAATTGGAAAATGATCACAGTCAACGCAATATTACAAGCAAATTGTCTTGCAACATTTTTCTTCAATGCAAAATGATCCAAGTGAACGAAATATTACAAGCTGCATTTAGCCCATTTTGCATTTATAAAAGCAAAAATCTTCCCTATTTTACATTGAAGCAACATTCTATAGTCTTACTTATTTCCCAAAATATTATTCCTGGTGAAGAGGAGAAAAAGGCATGTAAATTTTATTTGGCCCCTTTTGCCTTTAAAAATATTTTCATCTGTTATTTTTTGCGTGCAATGTAAAATGGAGCCTCAGCTCAAATTGCCTCTTCACCCCGGAACAAGTAGAAAAATATACTTTTGTAAAGGAGCATTTATGAGTAGATTGTATCTACGTACATATGTACATATTTATCCACAAATAAGAAAAACACTAAAATATTTCCCCCCAACACCAAATGTTCAATTGCAAAGACAAACGAGTGTATATCTGTGAAGAGATAGGTTACCTTGTGTACATATGTACACGTGTGCATTTTAAAGGGAGAGAAAAAACATGAGAGAGAGAGAGCAAGAGGCGATGGGCAGTAAGCAATTTTCTGAGCCGTAGCTCCGATTGTTTCCCTCTCCGTTGTGATTTATTGTTATCGCCACAAATGTCCGTGTTTTTTTCTATAGAAATGATGCTGATCCAGATTTTGATATTCCCTTGGAAAATGCTCTGCATTGGGGAAAATATGAGAGGGTATTTCTGTCTATGTGTTTTGGCGGATAATAATAAAAGTATGACTCAACATGAATAAATCCAGTTTTTACTTGGAGCCAATCTCGATAATTGAATTATTAGACTAAGTGGATGACAAAAGTGTATGGTGTGTATAGGAAGGAGATATAAAAATTTTCGCGGGAGATTTGAAATGGGATTTTGGACATGTATCCACTTGGAAATTGGCTAGTAGATTGAATTGAGTAAATAAAGGAAGAACTGTAATGGGAAAAGTTTGTTTTCTCTTCAGTACATTTTCTTATATCTTTTTCTTACTTTTCCCCTTCTTCCTCTGTTCCTGTTGT
The DNA here is from genome assembly GCA_947179485.1 of Allacma fusca. NCBI lineage: Eukaryota > Metazoa > Arthropoda > Collembola > Symphypleona > Sminthuridae > Allacma > Allacma fusca. The sequence goes on from OX359245.1 coordinate 46,256,402, forward strand.
ACACTGGGCTTGGGAAAATTTCCACGGAAATTCTTACACACTTTTGGGGCTCACGTTTGGGGCTATGAACAGGATCAAGTAATACTGGACGAGTTTGAAGGGCAGGTAAAATTGGAGGAGATTTTACGGGGGTGGTTATAGAAATGTGGGGATTTTGGATTGAACTTGAAAGCGGGGTTTAGTTTAGGGTTCAAAATTGAGATTAATTTTGTGGGGTGAATTATTATGGCGGTGATAATTTCCATAAAGCTCAGGCGGAATTTAATTTTGCGTTTAGTTCAAGTGTTGATTAAAAGTTAATTTGGGGGTCTGGTTCAAGTTTAACGTAAATTGAGTTGGAGTCAAGTTTCCGGTAAAATTTCGAGCTTAGTTTTGATTCAAATTAGTGTCAGCTTCTTCGATAATTTTCTAGTTGCAATGTGTTTAAAATTCATCAAGTTCAAGTTCATTTCAAATTCAAGTATCAGTCAAGTTCAAGTTTATTTCAAATTCAAGTATCAGTCAAGTTCAAGTTTATTTCAAATTCAAGTATCAGTCAAGTTCAAGTTTATTTCAAATTCAAGTATCAGTCAAGTTCAAGTTTATTTCAAATTCAAGTATCAGTCAAGTTCAAGTTTATTTCAAATTCAAGTATCAGTCAAGTTCAAGTTTATTTCAAATTCAAGTATCAGTCAAGTTCAAGTTTATTTCAAATTCAAGTATCAGTCAAGTTCAAGTTTATTTCAAATTCAAGTATCAGTCAAGTTCAAGTTTATTTCAAATTCAAGTATCAGTCAAGTTCAAGTTTATTTCAAATTCAAGTATCAGTCAAGTTCAAGTTTATTTCAAATTCAAGTATCAGTCAAGTTCAAGTTTATTTCAAATTCAAGTATCAGTCAAGTTCAAGTTTATTTTCAATTAAAGTTTTTGTCAATTTGAAGTATATTTTAAAATTCAAGTTTTTGTCAATTTGAAGTATATTTTAAAATTCAAGTTTTTGTCAATTTGAAGTATATTTTAAAATTCAAGTTTTTGTCAATATTAAGTTTATTTCAAATTAAAATTTTTATCAAGTTCAAGTTTTGATAAAGTCGCCGTTTTGATCAAGTTCAAGTTTTGATAAAGTCGATGTTTTGATCAAGTTCAAGTTTTGATAAAGTCGATGTTTTGATCAAGTCGATGTTTTGATCAAGTTCAAGTTTTGTTGATCAAGTGTAAGTTTTGACCAAGTTCAACTTTAGGCTCAATTCAAATTTTGATCAAATTTCAAGTCTACAACACATGTTCAAGTTTAAATCGAGTTCAAGTTTACATGTTCAACTCAAGCCCAAGACAAACTCAAAACCAGCCTAAAGATTCAAAGTCAGATTCAATTGTGATTCCTGAACCCGACCACGTCCCCTCCCCTAAGTAACATGTGTTTCGTCTTAAAAGAGAAAGGTCTTGGTTAAGTAAGAGAGGAAATCCGTCGGACCAAAAGGTAAAGATTTCAAAGGGTTGCGTAAAGTTGTAACCCAAAGGAGATTAGTTGTTTCTCTGGACATACGTTCTCTCTCCATTAGAGCTCCATCCCATAACATAACACATAGTACCAGGATTTATCTGACTAAAGGCTTTCTCATTCCTTTCTTTTTACACAGAGAGAGTCAGACACACACACACACAGAGAAACAGGTAAGTCTCTCAAAGCTTGTTTCGCTCTCTCCAACTCCGTCACTCTCCTCGGAGCGTTTGTTTGTCTTTGGGATATAGAATAAAAGGAACGTGTGAGACACTAAAAATTTCAAACTGGCTCTTTTGTCGGATTTCCCAAAATAAATAGAATTCCAAAGGAAAGCAGAAACAAAAATAGTACTTCGTGCTCCGCGGAGATTGTTTTCCGAACAGACCCTTTTCAACATTTCCCTTTTATATTTTTCATGTTTACAGCTCCAAAAAAACAAGAGGAACAAGGAATTTCAAAGGACTTGTGTACTCATTCCCTATACATATATTCCAACAGCGTTTGTACAAGGGTACCCTCAATTATTACCCCACCTTCAGCCCCATTTAAATTCTCCTCATAAAAAATACTTATTTCCACATTTGACAAAGAATTTACTGGAAAATTATTTTTAAAAAATCCACATTGACCCAGGACAATTTTTTGGTTAACGGGGTCAAATTCCCAAAGAAAATGCCTTTTTTTTGAATTTTCATGTTAACGTTTTAAGCCCAATTTTAATTGCAATTTTCTAAGAAATTTTATTTAATTTCTTTAAAATTTACATCAGAGACCTAGGACATTATTTTCTGTAACAGGAGTCAAAATTGCTAAAAATTTCTGAGATTTCTATACTTTTTCATTTTGAAGATGACATTTTCAATAGGGCAAATTTCGGGAAATTCTAAATATAAATTTCTTCAAAATATATGGGAAATTGATATTTTTGACAATTTTCCTGGTTTGGGGTATAAACAGTGCGGGAAATATTTTGGGTTACGCTGCATGAAAAGTGTGCACTCATATCCTTCATACATTATGTAGATCTCGTCTCTTGCTTTTTTGACTTGATAGCGTGGCATAAAATGACATTCTCCCAGCAATTTATGACTCCTCCACCCTCCCAAGCACTCACTCGATCTCGAAACACTAAATATATATAAGTTCAAGGAGGTTGGGTAATGATACGGGGGAAGTTAGTCAAGTGGAGGGTCCCATACTTTATAACTCCAAAGACTCTCTGAACACCTTATGAATAAATATTACGAAAGGGGGAATTTTAAAGCGGAATTTCACAAAATACCTCTCTCCCCAACAATCCCCTTCCTTTTATGAAGTGCAGGGGACAATTAAATATTTCAATGTACTTCTTATGATACTGCAGTAGAAGATAGGACAAGCACTGGAAACGTGTAGATATACGTCCAGCTGTTCTTTCTGTGCAGCTTTTGTACGTGCAGCCGTAAAATGGGTAAAATATTGAAGACATTAAATTTCATGGGGAATTTTCCCCAAATATTTTTACTCGTATTAAAAATTATTTTACACGGTTCGGATCGTTACGGCCCCAGCAGATTAGAAAGCGTGCACTGTTGTAGACACTCTACGAGGGTTTTATCTTGAATTTTATTTGTCCATGTTTTCCATCGTCCCATACATTGATTCGCACTATTCAGCCGTATGATCACATACAAATTTTCATACTAAAAAAATTCCCTCCAAACGTCAAATTTTAAAAAATTTCAATAGATTTCAAAATCCCTGTTTACAAAATAATTTGCTTGAAAGGCGCCAATAGTTTTGAAATTCAGTGACTCCGTGCAAAAAGTTGAAAGAGTTCCTCATTGGTTAAATTTTCTTAATTCAGATTTTGTTTACAAGATAGGTCAAAACTTCGGTGTTTATGAACCCATTACTTTCAAAAATTTACAGGTAATTATCTACAAATCCGCTATGAAATCCTGCACAAAAAAATATCTACAATTTTGTAACTTTATTAGAGTTTTGAGAATCTAGATGCTTAAAGCCATTTGAGTGCCCTGCGTATGTATGAATATCATTATGTGTATAAATATTGCATACAATTTTTGCGAATACTTGAGTTGTTTCAGAAATTTTTAGTCAAGAAATTTTGGGCTGAAAAACATAAATGACGTTAATATAAAATCAGCATATTTGCTGTGCATCCTAAAACCATTTGACATACCGCAAGGACTATTTCCTTATCAAGGTAGTACATCGACCCGAAATGGAATTTTAGCAGAGTTTAAAATTTTACGGTCCATTTTTCCTTGTTTGCAATGTTGTTCCAAAAGATGTAAGGATCTTAAGTGAAAATCTCGTAGTTTGCTAAACAGAACGGACAAAACGACAAGGCTCATGAATGCAGATAGATTGATAGACAACATTGGCAGTATGAACAAGAGCACATATAAACCCAGGAACATCATAACTGAAGCGAAACTGTTTGTGAAGTATGCTTGGAAAATCGTTCCCACAAGTTGTGCCTTCCAGCTATACGGATCCGAAAACAGGGATGATATCTGCTCAGGAGATGCTGGCCGGAAAATACATAGCATCGGGAAGACGAATAAATTAAAAGACCATGAAATATGAATTGTCTTACAAAGCCCCTCACAAATTTTGTTCTCCTTCGGCTTGAGCCAGACCTTTTCGCTGAAGTTGTCTGCAATCATAGGAACAGAAAAATTCTTCTTAAATTCTTAAAAGTTAATTTCAAAAATGTTTTTACATCGGAAAATCCATGTGGATTACCTCCATGCTAGGACATAGACCAATGTTATGTGCAATCCAATGGACATTTTACACACCTGATGTTTAGCATACCTAGTATTTTTGTTATGTGATTCTTTTTTAATTTTTGGAACTAACTTTGTGAACAAGTCTCACCGAAAATCACGAATTTTTTAATATTTTTAAATAGCGGGTATTGTATTACCCGGGTGAAATGCCCGGACGTCATTAGCACGAAGATAACCTAACGCCTAACAAGTATGAAAAAATTTTGCTGCAGTGGAAATCACGAATTCTTTAATATTTTTGAATATCGGGTATTGTATTACCCGGTTCCAGTACCCGCCGAATATTTGCATTAACAGTGAAGCAACAGACTATAAGCCATAAGTGGGTGTGCATTTTGTTTGGTCCTAATTGATAATAATATCAAAAATCAGAAATTTCGAAAAAATATGTGCCACTTTGACCCGTTGTAGCTGACGCCACAGTACGCGAAACCTCAAATTATCGCGTAGCCATGATTTTTGTTATACACATTACATAATTGTGTATCTCTGAGAACATAAACCGTATTCTACGTTATTCATCCAAGATAAACACATTCAAATATCTACATATGTACACAAATTACGCTGAAACTTCGCCCCCTGGTGACTTATCACACAGTGTTGATCACAGATGATTTTTATTACAATGAAGATTTCTATCCCCTTTAAAACCCATACAATTTTCTGAAACACCCAGTCTGGAATTTGCTGTATTTGGACTATTCGTATGAACGTATGACTGTGACTGTTAGTACTTTAACTTCAGAAGTCAGGAAAATAGTATCGTTTTAAATTCCATGACAGATTTAATCCCGAAAAATTAGTAAAATTTTAATTATTCAATTTTTATCAAGGGCTCAGATTTGCGAGAATTTACAATTTGGCAATTTATTTTCTTAGGGCAATTTAATTTCTAGATTATAAAAGGGATATTTTACGGGGATCCTCCTCACGGAATGCTTTTGACGAGGGAGTCCACGTATTATTTATCTGGAGAAGCTGAAGGTCCAGGAAGAAGTTTGTAGTCGTCTGAAGTTATGTGCCTTTCGGGAAGCGCAATAACTACAATAGGTAATTATCAGGTCTCATATCACCTGGAAGGGAGGTGGTCCAATAACGCCTTTTCCTTGTATATCAATTCCTTTCCCTTGTATATCAATTCCTTTCCCATGTAGCTCCCTGTCCCCTAAGACCTGGAAATTCCCAATAGCACAATGTACCTTAGCACATGGAAATATCATATAAAATTTTAATACCAATGTTTTTTCTAAGTTCAAAAGTTTACCTGCAAAACGCAGAGGCCGACAGCAACGAGAATAGCGAAAAATTTCATGTTGGTTCAAGACTTTTGGAACTTGTGATTGTACTGGATCTTCAAGTAGAATTGTCTTTTGAATGTTGTAGTTAAGTCAGTGTGCTCCATTTATATATGAATGGAGGAACAATAACTGGGAAAAGATTATGAATTGTTTCTCCAAAAGAAAACAGGATATTGTTATGATTTTTTAATTAATTGAATGAGTTGGTAATCGTTCCTTTGAAAAATTATTCTTGAGCATTGTGAAGCATACAGGGTGAGCTGTTGAGCCATAGTGTACTAGGTAGGGTAATTTAATTTCATTCAAATCTGCACACAAGGACCTTGTCAATAGCTCCCTGGAAAGCCCACAAAATTTCTTACAAGGTCCTGTCAAACAATTTGCAAAAAAGCTTTAGGTTTATAAAACAAATTTGTAACGGTATGCCTAATGCTAGCTTTGTATATCTTCAGCATGTTGGTTGGATATCTTAAGGTTGTTTTCGTAAATGAGGCAGTTCTCACACTATGTTGTATCTATATACACAGCGTAAATAAAATGAAAGACCTATAAAAATCTTTTGCATTCAAAATTCCCTCTTGAAAATTGAAACACTCACGATAGCTCTGATAAGACAGACAACATTGACAGCAGGAACAAGCTCACATAAGAACCCAGGGACATAACAACTGAAGTGAAACTATATGTATATTTTATGTGCTTGAAAAATCGTTCCCACAAGTCGTGCCTTCCAGCTATACGGATCCGAAAACATGGATAATAGATGCTCCGGAGATGATGGTCGGAAAATACACAACATCGGGTGGACCAATAAATTAAAATACCAAGAAATATGAACTGTCTTCAAAAACAGCTCACAAAATTTTGACCTTCTTCGGCTTGAACCAGGCGTTTTCGCAGAAGTTGTGTGTATTCATAGGAACCGAAACAACGCTCTATTTAATTTCTTAGAAGTTAAGTTCTAAAACTTTTCACATTGGAAAATCACCCTGGATTACCTCTATGCTAGGACATTGATCCATGTTATGGGATTATTCACGAAGAATTTAAAACATCTGCCGATCAAAATAAGTTTAATGCTTAAACACATTTAATTTTGTTCAAGAAGACAAAACACTTGATGGTTTACAAGAAACACTTCCTGTTTGCAACCGTTCTTTGCTACGTAATTTAAATACAGTGTCTCAAATGAAGTTTCAAAGATTTTATAAAAATATTCAGGGTTTCAGAACATTGAAGGAATGTAAATTGTATTGCGCAGGATTAATACACCAGCCGTTAACAGTGTGTGTCTGAATTTTTGATTCTGAAATTACCTTCCAAATATTTGAAGAAAGCAGTGTATTCGGAAATGAATGACGGAATAAGATATTTAATTTTAATCAACAATGCTTAATTTAATGTTGGAGCGGAATAGAAAAACACTACAAATTGTGAGTACATTCTTTCCGTTGGAGTTGAAGTGTTGTTCAAACACGTTTCAATGGCTCGGAAGGAAGTAAAAACCGTGTAAATAAACATTACGAGGATTTAGAAATAACAGACGAAAATTCTTCTCTTCGATGGGGAAAATTTTGGGAGGTTGTCTTGTTCGTTCCAAATGAATGGTAGTATTCCCAATACTTTGCACCTTTTCAAGTATAATTTATTAACAAGGCACGTAAATAAGGAGACAAGAGAATCACTTTGTTTTTTTGTGATAAATTTTGTTTATTCATTCGGCTTTGTCTCACAAGTCCCTGGGAAATCCGATCAGCAATTCTGATTTTGTATTCAGCATGTACAGTTTAGAGAATGTTAGTCGCGTTCACTGTGGTGTGGTGTAGTGTAGTATTTCTGGATTTGAAAATTCCCGGAATTTTGGGCACTTCGGTATCAGGGAAAGCACTCGTAATAGGGCATATTGGGCAAAGGTATGTTAGGCATTCTTTTTGGGGTCAAATTAGGCATTTCGGGCAAACTGGTAGAATAAAATTGACAATATTTTTTGGTGCTCAATAAACGTTCCCTTGTATAAAGAGAGCTTTAATTTATAACCATTGCTCTTATAGGCCGAAGTTTATAGGCCGAGGTTAAGTGGAACGTTTTCCAGGATCGGCCAAATCTGGCCCTTAAAAAGGTCTTTCTAGATAGCGCACTCCCTTAGAGGGAATTACGTCATTTTGTTGCTATCTGTCGCAATGTGGTTTTAAATCTGTTATTCCATCCTTTGGAAAACTGAAATCGGATCTGCACATATTGCACCAAAATTGTTTCTCGCCATTTTTACTAGATTTAAAAACCCCCAATTAATCACCCGTTTCCCATTGCACATTGTAAATTCAACTGTTTTTAGGTATGGCCATTATTTTATATGAACTAGTTAATTAGCTAATTACGACCAACCTGTCCGGCCAATTCCTGTTGTTCCTACTCAAGTAAAAAAAATTGGAACGCATTCGGTCGAAAGCAGCTTCATCTCAAGGAAGTGTAGCTTCCCAGACTTCTTTTGGCGTTAGAAAGCCTACGGTAAAGCTACCAGCGGATACAAGTAAGAAATCTTATGCAGCGCTAAAAATTTTCAAGTGTGTTTTTGAGTCGATACTTAATGAAGAATACGATAATGATGATTAAAATCTCTAACTGGTATTTGACGATTGAAATTTTAATAGATTCCATTATTTGGCTTACGTGGTCAACTTTATTAAACAAGCTAAATTATACGCAGGTTTTCGACATCTAACAGATTGTCCGGCACTAACAAGCAAGTGAGAGATAATTTTAAAAAATTGAATTTTCGCGGAATGAAACTGTTTCTTAAAAATTAGTTATAATTTGTGGAATCAATGGCTTCCAGGAAGCGTCTAATAAAAAACCAGTATTTCAAAAACCAGACGTTCATCAGATTCTTGTCTCACTGATGGATTAGTAAACCTTCCTTAATTTTTCTCAATGATAATTGATTTGGTTCTTTTATAACTGATTTATAAATAAAAATTTTAGAAAGAAAATATGCTAGACGTTTATAACTTTTGTTGAGAGACCAAATTTTGTATTTTGTCAGGAGGACCATAATCTCTTGTGTATTTTGGAGATCTATGGTTATGTTATTTCGTATTTATTTATCTTGTAACGTTTGCCCACCCCTTATTTGAAATTATTTGTATACTATTTCAAAATAAATAACTTTAGCCACTTTCTAGGTCGTTTGTAGGGCATGTCCGTATAAACCTTTTAAAACCTTTTTAATTCTTTAAAGTTTTGGGCTAGTTTGTAGTATTTGCCTATAGGATATTCAATGTGTGTTGTATTTTAATGTATGTCAGATTTTCTAATGTTAAATATTACGCGTACAATTCAATGTGAGGACCTTCCATTTAGTTAAATTAGTGATGCGACCACAATAATTTACCCAGGTATTGTTATTCGTTTTATGGAAAATTATTCTGTATATAGGGTCATGTTAATCAACTTTGATATACACAAATGCAAGTCTAAACTCTATTCATGTGCATGTTACCTTACGTTTGCAAAATAATTTGTGGTTTCTGGATATGCATTAATTATTTGTCGAAAATAGTTTTCAGAGTTTACTTTGACTTATTTAAAGATCTGGGAATGATTCGGAAGTATTTATTCATTTTGAGAATATTTTCAATATGTATTTTCTATTTCAAATACGGTAATTTCATTTCGTACTTTAGGTTTTTTGTTTGTATTTTGTTTTGTATTTTGCAAAAACTAGTCCAGGTATTTGTATTTTATTTTTGCATTATGAACAAGTTACTCCTGGTATTTGTATTTTGTATTTTCATACTAAAGTTCATATATTTTCAACACTTCTGGTTGTAACCCTGGAATATTGTCGGATATTTGTGTAAAGTAGGTACTGATCAGTACGGTTTCAGTACCCAATATTTGCATTTATTGTGACGATCGGAATATATACTCGCATGTGTTATGCGAATTACTCGGTCCGAATCCTACTAAATTCGAATTTAATATTTAATTCTAGGAATGGCAGCAATTAAGTATCCCTGTGTTTAAATATTGTTCGGAGCCTCGTAACTCACTACTTGCAATATTGGATACTTTTTTATGAAATAACTTTAATTTTTAGGTTATAAATAGATACCCTGGAAAACATCTGGCCATCCTCCACTAACAACTTGACCCGTGTATTGTTGAGATTCCCCTTTAATTGTCGTGATGTAACATGTAAATATCAGTTCCCTTTACTTCCATTCCCATTTATTTTTGATACACTCATTTGAAGATGTATTACCATGCAGTACATACGTATATAGTGTATATTGTGAGAATAATGGAGAACTTTTGAAATGAGCTTAAAATAATTGTTTTTAGGGCCGCGTCAGCCCCTAGTAAAGTAACCTTGTGCTTCAATTCAAAAGACAGCTATCACCAAAACTACTAAACCTATTTTAATTAAATGTCTTTGTGAATATTGCTTATGTAAAAAATAATGTTTATTGTTTATGTGGTTCAAATTGGCCCAATAGTTTTTTGGTTTTTTTTTTTGAAATTTCGAACTTCAAATCAAATGGCAGTTATCTCCAAAACCACTGAATCGATTTCAATGATTTTTTTTGTGAATATAGCTTATGTAAATGACAATGATTAATGCTTATGTGGTTGAAATGGGCGTGATAGTTTTTTAACAAAAAAATCCGAAATTTTGAAAGAGCTCAAAATTGGTCCTACTTTGACGGCGGCAGCTGACCCCACCTAACTACATTCTGCGTTTACGCATGTATGAGATACATATATGTAGGTATATGCATGTATGTATAAGATATATTTCATACCTGAGATTTTACCCCATACCAACTGTACTCTGCCTAACGTAACATTGAAGGATGGCCGGCAAAATATTGAAAAACGGGTGAAATATCGAAGAAATAAAAATTCACGTAGTGCTGATCACAGATAATTTTTATTACAATGGAGATTTCTATCCCCTTGAAAAACCGTGCATTTTTGTAATGCAACACCCAGTGCAACACCCAGTCTGGAATTTGTTGTATTTGGACTATTCGTTTGAACATGGGACTGTTAGTAATTTAACTCGAGAAGTCAGGAAAATAGTATCGTTTTAAATTCCATGACAGATTCAATCCCAAAAATTTGCCAAGATTTTAATTATTCAATTTTTTATCAATGGCTCAGATTTGCAAGATTTTACAATTTGATAATTTATTTTCTTGAGAATAAAAGTGACGATTTACGGGGATCCTCCTCGCGGATTGATTTTGTAGGAGAGAGTCTACGCAATATTTTTATCTGGAGCCGCGGCATGTCCAGGAAGAAGTTTGTAATCGTCGGAATTCATGTGTCTTTCGGGAAGCGCAATTACTACGGTAAGTAGCAGGACTCATGGTACCTGGACGGAACCTGGAGGAAGGCCTTTTCCTTGTATTTCAATTCCTTTCCCATCCATCTTAATTGGTTCCCCTACTGACCAAACTGTAAGACTAGCACCCCCTAAGACCTGCAAATTCCCATTAGAACAATGTACCTCTGCACATGGAACTACAATATAAAATTTTAATATCAATGTTTTTTTCAAGTTGAAAATTTTACCTGCACAACGCAGAGGCTTAAAGCAACGAGAATAGCAAAGATTTTCATGTTGGTTCAAGGCTTTTGGAACTTGTGATTGTACTGGATCTTCAAGTAGAAGTTGTCTTTTGAATGTTGCACTTGAGTCAGTGGGCTCCATTTATATACGAATGGAGGAACAATAACTGGGAAGAGATTATGCTTGGTTTCTCAAAAAGAAAACAATATTGTTATGAACTGCTAATTAATTTAATGAGTTGGTAATCGTTTCGTTAATTATTCTTGAGCATTGTTCAGCATACAGGGTGAGCTGTTAAGCCATAACAGATGCCTATGTAGTAGGGTAATTCAATTCCATTCAAATCTGCACACAGGGATCTTGTCTATAGCCCTCTGGAAAGAACACAAAATTTCCTACAAGGTCCTGTCAAACAATTTGCAAAAAAAAGCTTTACGTTTGAAAAACAAATTTGTCGTTTAGTCAGTGTATGCATGCTCGTTCTCATTTTCTTGTAAAATCACGAATAGGTACCCTTCAACATAATATTCTGACATGATGGGCAACGCTTGACATCCTTCCTATATAATTGGTGTTTTATTTGCCTTCCTATCCCCTAGCCTAGTATTTATACAATAATGCTACCCTTATTTGTCAACCTCGCCTACATACTTTCAGCTTTTTCCAGCCCGCCTTTACTATCGCCTGTTTATAGGGCCTATATATAGACGAGGTGCCCATCACTGCTTATGCGTTCTTTGATACATAATTAATTGATTAAACCAAACATACCTTGTAGTTTAATCATAATTATATGAGCAGACTCGTCCGAATATATGACACAATGTAGTATCCATCTGTTGGCTTGCGCCACAACTTTTTAAAGCTTTTTACAGTGGTCATGTACACCCAACGGCTACAGCTTCATCATTCCTTTTAAAGTACAATTAAACGGTTTGTAACTTGGGAGAAAATATATTTCGCTTTGCGAAATTATTTTGGGAAGGGTGGGTGTCATATATTCGGACGAGTCTGCTCATATAATTATGATTAAACTACAAGGTAAGTTTGGTTTAATCAATTAATTATATTTCGCGACTCGTCCTCCATATGACACAATGTAGCTGTTTAAACCTTGCAAACCGTCTCACTATTTTTCTAAAATGAATTTGCCGAGTGTATTTCCATGTCAGAATTTTTATTGAACCAATCAAGTTTACCCTAACCCTTTCCACATCATCTGCCAGAAATTAATTTATAATTACTGCGTCAGAAAATTTTGAATGATCTTGTACGGGTTGGTTGTAATATTTTGCAAAACATGACGAAGCAGAAGTCCATCCCGCCGCCTTTCGTATAGTCTCCACATTTATCCCCTTCCTTGCTGCTGCTGATGTTGATGCGTGACGTGTACTGTGGGCAGAAAATATATTTGTATCAACACCACTATAATTGAGGACTTTCTTAATCCACCTTCCAACTGTTTGAGCTGTTACTGATCTGTGAGGTTTGGTCAATGAAATCAGTACAGTCTTACAGTCCCCTCTCAACGTTTCGGTACGTTTTAAGTATTCTTTGAGAACAGTGCTCGCGCATATGTCAGGATCCCTCGTATAAACCGGGAGATGAAGACACGGCTGCGGCCGGGAGACCTTTGATGTCTTAATACGAGCAGATACTAATATTTTTGTGCAGTCTTTCTCGGTTACAATGTCTTGCAACTTTATTTTTGCAAAGGTCTGGACTATGTGAGCAGTCGTAAGAGCTAAAAGTCCGACTAATTTCAGTGTAATATTTTCTATACTAATTGAGTGCAATGGTGACAGCGTTTTTGACGTACGAATATTTTGGTCGTGAAGGACGGATATTTCCTATTCCTTTGAGGAACCTGGAGATGCTAATATCTTGTCCAATATTTGTTTAAAAAATGAGGGATATGGCTGATCGGGCTGAATTGAGGGGAGCATACGAAGCTCCCTGCTTAAATTTTTCTTGTAGATATTGTAACACATTCGACACTTGTGGATTTGATACTTCCACGTTGTTTTCAATACAGTATTTATACCAAGATTGTAATGCTGAAGAATATTGACCCACTGTGGAACTTGCAAGGGATGCTGTCATGGTATCAATGCAGGCTTCTGGTATCCCGCGACTTAAGAATCCTTTCCTGATAATTTGCCTACCAGTAAGGACAGGGTTCTGCTCATTGGGTGGATTTTCCTGGAAGGAGATATTAAGAGATTATTTGATTTTTGTAACTCTAGAGGAGCTTCCAAGCACATTGCCTTGAACAAAGGGTACCAGGGCTGTGTCGGCCAGTTCGGTACAACAACAATTCCGGTCGCATTTTCAGACTTGATCTTTTGTAAGACTCTAGCGATCATGGAGAAAGGAGGGAAAGCGTAAAAATTTAACTTCCTCCATCGTACAGTAAACGCATCCACAAAACTAGCACCCGGATCTGGGAACCAACTAATATATACCCGACATTTTCTATTTTGGTATGTTGCGAACAAGTCAATGGAAGGTTTTCCATACCTTGCGTATACCTTATTGAATAATGTCTGGTTGAGTGACTATTCATAGTCGTCACTCTTTGATCTAGATTCCCTGTCGGCTATGATATTTGCTTTGGATGGGATGTATGATGCAAATATAAGTATATTCTTTGCTTCGCACCACTGCCATATCTTACGAGTCAAAGTATTTAGTCTTGGATGTTGAACACTTCCCATTCTATTTATGTAGGATATGGCTGTTGTATTATCATTTCGCAGTAGTATTTCACACGACTCCGTATGTTTGAGGAAAGATTTTATTGCATAAAATACTGCCAATAGTTCTAAGTAATTTATGTGATGTTTTGCTTCTGTTTGCGACCAAAAGCCATGAGTAGTTACTTTATCCATTGAAGCCCCCCAACCCGTGCGAGAAGCGTCAGTGTAAATCGTGAATTTGAACACAGGTGTATCTATTGACTTTGAGGCAGACGGGATATTTTCTATCCGCCATATTAAGTCTTCCTTAACATAAGGAGATACTTGCATAGTTCCTCCATAATAACCATTATTCACATTCAATGATAAATACTTGGCACGTTCTAATGTTTTCGTATATAGCCAGCCATATTTCACTGCCTTGCAAATTGAATTTATATATCCAAGCATTTGAGCAAACGATCTGATAGAACACGTATTTTTAATAAGAAATTTGGTGATAGTTTGCAAAATTCTTGATGTTTTTTCCTCTGGAATACTCAAGGTCATGGACATACTATTTATGACGAACCCCAAATATTGGCACTGCCTTGTTGCCTTAAGTAGGGATTTTTTAAAATTAATTAAGAAGCCCAGTGACTGGAACAGCTGCATTGCTCTTCTAATACCGTTCTCGCAGTCAGAATGGGAGGGTGCCATTAGGATTAAATCATCAATGTAAATAATGACCAGAAATCCTTCATTTCGTAAAGTTGCTATTATTGGCTTTACTAATTTAGTAAAAAGCCATGGAGCGATTGACAATCCAAATGGAAGGCAGTTAAATTGGTATAACCTGTCTTTCCATTGGAATCTAAGATACTTCCTATGATCCTCATATATTGAGATTAAAAAGTATGAATTTTTAAGATCTATCTTGCACATATAATAGTCTTGTGAGATTAGCCGCGATACCGTTCTGATATCTTCCATTTTAAAATGCTTCCGTTCAATATGTTTGTTCCGAGCTTTTAGATTTAAAATAAATCTTTTACTTCCATCTGGTTTTGGAATTAAAAATATAGGAGAAAGATACTGGCTTTTCTTTGCCCTACATTCCGTAATGGCTCCTGCGTGTAAACGTTCTTCTATCTCCTTTTGCATCAGAATATTTTCCGAATGAGTTAATTTTTTGCAATGGTGAAAGTTAGTTTGAGTCGGGGTAGAAATAAGAGGCAACTTGTAGCCTTTTACCCAGGATAAGATATTTTTATCGTTCGGGATTTCCGTCCACGCTTTATACAAATATTTTAACCTTCCTGCGTAACAACTTACACTTAGTAATGACGACGCTGTCTCGGGCTCCGTCTGGGACTCCTTCTCGGAGAGCTGCGTCTCCCGGAGTATTTGTTGTATCGCCCGCCTTTCCCCATCTGCTTCTTGTATTGAGGTTGCGGGCGCTTCAAGTTTAAATTCGTATTCATGGATTTTTGGGGTGTATTTTGATTTTTGTCGTCTGTAAGAGGCTTTTGAGTTTGAACTCCAAGTGGTTTGTCCTTTCGGAGTTCTTTCCCAGCCTTTGAAATAGATTTGGCTCTCTCAATTTTTTCCTTAAAATCGGAACCATAGAGCAGCGTATCAACAGGATTTTGATCAGCAATACCCTTCATCATGAAGTTTAGCGTAGGTGTGATGTGTGCCCGTCGAGCTATGGACAATCGGAACTGCAGGTCTGTTAGTAGACGACCAGCATCATTCATAGCTTTCACAGCCTGAAGCTTTGACTTAGCACTATCGTCATCCCGCGCCTATACTTTTAGCGTGTGTGTTAATGCTCTTCCTAGAGCTGACACACCGGCAGCAAGCTGCTGTTGGTGGGAAATCATGTACCCCTCTTTCCGGAGCAGTTTCGTGTTCCTGGTTATGCTAGCTAGTACTTCAGGGTTAAGAAGTGGTGGAGCTAAAGTGAGGCAATTTTGTGGCACTGGATATGACTCCGTTAGTTTCTGGCATCTCTCCGTCTGAAGACCTGATTTGAGAATATCACTCCAGACTGGAACCAGAGGTTCTGGGATATTTTCACCGAGTTTTTCCTCCGGTTTTTCTGCAGTGCCCAGTATTGATATCATATCCGGATCTACGGGAGCATGAATATCAATTTCCGTCACCGAAGGTGAACGGATAGAATCTCGAGGATGCGAGCACGACTTGGATTTACTTCGCCTGTCTTTATTCCTAACTTTCTGCCCCGTTGTTGGAGACCGTGAGCAACTAGGTGACAACGAACGCGTCATGCTTCGTCTACCTGAGAACGACAGTCGTCGAGTCCGTGACCTCCCTCGAGATTCCTCCTTGGAATAATACGATTCGGAACGGAGGGAGCTGTCTCGACTCGTGCTATGCCTTTGAGACCCTCCAACCTTTCCCGGCTTCGAGCCTCTCGGGCTGCGATAGCGGTGATGAGATCTTGACCTCTTTTGCTTTTTTATTTTCCTCTCCAGCATCTTCACCTTTCGCGTCAAGCGACTCATTGGATCATCTTCTGATGAGCTGGAGGATGATCGAGGTCGTTTTTCCTTACCTTTGCCCATTGTCTGAGTTTAACGAAATCTCGGTAAAATCAGAAAATCAAAATTTTACTCTTGTATAAGCCGTTACACAAAGCTGTTGACACGAGGCACAACAAAAATGGAATGATGAAGCTGTAGCCGTTGGGTGTACATGAGCACTGTAAAAAGCTTTAAAAAGTTGTGGCGCAAGCCAACAGATGGATACTACATTGTGTCATATAGAGGACGAGTCGCGAAATATAATTAACTGTGAACGATTACTCCAGCCGGCAGGGAAAAGGAGTCAAAGTATGGGTTTATTGCATTCACGTTTAATGCAACGAAGAGTTCGAGCGATTACCAGAAATACATAACAGAGAGCGCGCAGTGCCAGAGTTAGTTTCCGGTGCTTATTAACCCACAATGAAAGATGTAGGCAAAGAATCAGTGTTTTTAATTATGTCTCGGAAGTACACATGTATACATTTCACAAACAATTTGTGTCAAGGAAAGCTCTTTTCCTTCCTTCGGGACAAACTCAACTATAATGGGAAATCCGATTGGATCAATCCGATACATCTGGAAGCACTGATTGAACCTATAAAGTGGTCTCCTGTTCACAGTGTCCAGTATCATATGTCCCCGTCACGAGCTCTTTATTTTAACATGTATAATGTTAACACTGTATACAGTGGTTTTCTCTATAATGGTCCTCTGTCAATAATGTACCAGGGCGTTTGTCCATTTACTTCGAAATGCATGCTTCGAACTCTGAATACAATGGTCTCCCCTATAAACAACGTACACGCGAAATCGTTGCTCATAATTTCTATAGATTTTTAAGATTATTCTAGATTACGGTTTCTTAAATAAAGCATATTCCTGTGCCACCCCGCACAGTTCGAAAAAACGTTGACTTCCATTTCGAAAAAATATGGAATATTAGAATTATTGGGAAATCACAAAGTGAAATTCTGGTAGGCAGGATTGCCAGCAAGCAATGGTTGGATAGGATCTTGGAATAAGAGTCATTATGTTTGTTTAAATTATATTTGCGGAGAATCTGCCGGTGTCAATAATGAAAAAATTATTTGTGATGGCTGGAAGCCATTTCACCTAGTATTAAAAAAATATTTAGAATTACTAAATAGAACAATTATCGTTAGATATAATTTCGTGCTCAACACAAGTTGAAAAATGTAAAACGGTCAAAAATTAGTGATTATGTCAAATAAATGTGTCCGTTTGTTTTAATTGTCTTCTTAAACGCGTTAAACCATTTATTTAATATATTTACCCTATATAGTGGTCCACGGCCCTATACTAAGTATAGTGGACACTGTACATAGTGGTCAAATTTCAGGTTCCCTAGAGAAACCACTATATACAGGTTTTACTGTATAAATATCTAATACTCTACATACTGTTCTCAACTAACACAATAAGGTAATTGCCGAAACCAATTACAACCTAATTGTTGGAAAATGCCGAGTATGAGTCGCTCCTCCTTTCAAGTAAGGGGCAGGGTCATGTAGAAAATTGATTTCGTCAGGATAAATGACTTTTTTAGAAATTGAATCCCACGTTAATTAAATCAATAGCTGAAAAAAGCTAAAACAGGAGTTTCCTTTGCGTACTTAAAAGTTAAAAGCCAGTTATCCGATTGGGTTTGTCAAAGGATCTTTCAGATGAAAACGCTTGAAACGACGAAAAGCAATGCTACGATATGTGGATAGTATATAGCCACCACTAAATGTAACAGCAGGCAAACATTTACATAAACTGATAATTACGGGTTGACCAGGTTGCCATAAATTATGTGAAGTGCAATGAGTGCACATTTATTGAAATAAACTTAGAATTGTTTTTGCTATACACGTTACATAACCTTCAGAGTATCTCCGAGAAAAATTTAGTACCTCATTCGGAGGAATCTATCTACATTTATCTTTTCACAAATATGTTCCATACCTTAGATTCTTCCCCGTACCTACTATGCTTTGTCTAACGTAGCATTGGCGGGAGAACGGCGTGAAGTTAATATAAAATCAGGATATTTGCCGAATTAACTAAAATGATTTGAATTACTGTAAGAACCATTTGCTTATCGGCATAGTACATCGACCCGAACTGGAACCTTAGCAGTGGCAAAGATTTTATGATTTTACGATCCAAATTCCCTCGAATGGAAACTTGCTCCAAAAGATGCATTGATCGTACGTGAATTTCGGCTAGCTTGCTTAGCATTGTAGGTAAAATAATCACGCTCAGTAATGCATTTACTCCCATCATATAAGAAATAATACCATCCAGGCGAATGACTCCGTAGATCCCATAAATGGCCATGGCAATTAGCTGCATTTTAGTGATGAAAACGAACAAAGACATTGATGATGTAGCTTCTCCGAAGAGTAAGCGTAACGCTCCGTAAATCTTGAATATGTTGGCTGGATATTTTAAGGTTGCTTTCGTAAACGACGCAGTTCTGACACTAAGCATACCAAACGTAAATAAAATGATATACCATTAAAAATCTTATACATTCAAATCCCACACATGAGATTTAAAACACTTACGATAGCTCCAACAAGACGGCCAACATTGGTAGCAAGAACAAGCAAAAATAACAAGCCTGAAACAATATGACTGAAGCGAAAATGTTTGTATAATATAATTGAAAAATCGTTCCCACAAGTCGTGCCTTCCAGCTATACGGATCAGAAAACATGGATGATAGCTGCTCAGGAGATGATGGTCGGAAAATACATAGCATCGGGATGAAAATTATGTTAAAAATCCAGCAAGTATGAAGTGTCTTCAAAAGCTGCTCACAAACTTTTTATCACCTTTGGCTTGATCCAGTATTTTTGGTTGAAGTTGTCTGTATTCACATGAACCGGAAAATCAATCCTCTTGAATCAAAGTTAAATTGCAATATGTTTTTGCAATGGAAAATTCTTGGAGGTTTCTTATGTATATGCTAGAATATAGACCAATTACGTGGGAGAATTTCCGAAAAATTTAAAACATCTCAAGCAAAATAACTGAAACGTATGTGGTGGAAAGTAATTTAAATGATTGATTGATTGAGATATTTTATTGTTTAAAAGCATAGCTATGCAAAATACGTTGCTGTCGATGAAAAAATATAATATCGATAACCTGAAGTAAAATATAGAAAACAAAAAATAGTAAGACTATTATAACTTCAAAATAGTTTTTTTTTTTTAATATTTGCTTAATTCTCAGTCACTGTACTTACAGGCCTTTAAAATACTAAGTACGAAATGCTTGAAAATAGATACTTGAAAATATTCCACGAATCTGCTTAAAAGAAACACTTCATAATTTGCATGCGTTCTTTACTTCGGTATTTAAAAACCGTATTTCAAATTTAGTAAAACAGATATTACAAAAACAATCAGAATTTCAGAAATTTGAAGGAATGTAAATTATATTGCACAGGATTATTTGACCAGCCGTTAAAATTGTTTGTCTGAATCTCTGATTCTGAAATTACCTTTAAAGTATTTGAAGAAAGCAGTGTATTTGGAAATGAATGGCGGAATGGGATATTTAATTCGAATCAACAATGCTTGATTTATTGTTGGAATGGAATAGAAAAACACCACAAACTCTGAGTACATCCGTTCCTCTGGAGTTGAAGCGTTGTTCTACCAGACGAAAGTTCTGTTCTTCGATGGAGAAAATTTTGGGAGGTTGTCTTGTTTGTTCCAAACAAATGGTAGTATTCCCAATACTTCGCACCTTCGAGTATAATGTTTTAACAAGGCAAGCAAATAAGGAGACAAGAGAATCATTTTGTTTTTTGTGATAAGTTTCGCTTCTTCATTCGACTTTTATCAGTCAGAGATTTGAGACAATTCGTACAATGTATTAGTGTCTGCAAAGTATCGACTGTAAGAAATATTTTCAAAAGCATTCGATTCTTGATTGGAAAGGCAACAATCAAACACGCTGCCCATTGATTGAATACAAACTGATTTGGCTTCAATAATTGTAGCAACGAACGAGGCAAATGTTATTAGTACTGGTTCGTGTATTTGAACCCAGTTGAAGGCATTTACTTAAAATTTGATACATTAAAAACGCAACTTCTGTAAAACAGTTCTATCAATTAAGATTCTTAACACCGCTGGTATGAAATACAAGACTGCTTTATGTGTAAAATGGGAGCAATTAAGCTATTATTGCAAAAGAATTTGTCGGTGATTGTAAAAAATAGTTTTAATTGCATAGTGTGCATCGAAACAAAGTCGTGCACTAACAATTACAATCATGAGCTATTATTCAAACTATGTTTCACAAATCCCTGGGAAATCCGATTAGCAATTAAGATTTTGTATTCAGCATGTTCACCGTAGTGCAAGTAGTCAATTTGAATATTCCCGGCATTTTATGCACTTTGGCTTCAGGGAAAAACACTCGCAATAGGGCATTTTTTGCGCTGGTACATATTTTAGGCAATCTTATTGGTCAAATTAGGAATTTCGGGCAAACTGGTAGAATAAAATTGAAAATATTTTTTGGTGCTCAATAAACGTTGCCTTATATATAGAGAGCTTTAATTTATAACCATTGCTCTTATAGTCCGAAGCTTATAGACCGAGGTTTAGATGAACATTTGCCAGAAACGATCAAATCTGGCCCTTAAAAAGGTCCTTCTGGATAGACCACTCCCTTATAGTGAGTTACGTCATTTATGACTTTCTGTCACCATGTGGTTTCAAATGGTTATTCCACCATTTGCACAACCGAATTTTTATCTGCACATATGGCACAAAAATTGTTTTTCACCTTTTTTACTAGGTTTAATAATCCCCTCCTTTAACACCCTTTCCCATTACACATTGCAAATTCAACTGTTTTTAGGGTGGTGCTCACCCTAGTAAAATAACCTTGTACGTACTTCCGTACGTCCGTATGTCCTTCCGCACGATTGGTGCGAAAACTACTGGTCCAATTTCAATGAAACAAGTAAAAGCCTTGTGCTTCACACAGGGGCAATTACTTGAGAATTGTGAGAGTATACACAAAAATGTGAATGGATGTAGATCCCGTATCAAGGCCTGCCGAGAAGGCTTTATATTAATATCCCGCTTCGCCACGCAAAGTAATCTCATATAAGACATGTGAACTATTAACTGTAAGATTAACAATTTGTTTCAAATAGCTAGTTGGCAATTCATCGTATATAAATTATGGGACAACAGCTTCCGGCCCACTAAAGTTTTCTCCCAAACTCAATATTTGGCTATACACTTGGAATTTAACTAATCGCCTGATCAATTTAATACCAACCTTGTTATTAAATCTTGTTGTTACATCACTGTATGGTGCTTCACCCCTTAGTGGATCAGCACAACGTGCTGATCAAATATGATTTGTTTTTATCATTTGTGTATAGATCAGTTGTACCGCAATATTGTAACTGAAGCCTCAGATACTGGACTAGAAAAGTAGCCCGCTTCGCAGGGCAATGTATTTTAGTATAACAGGATTGCATTTGAGTAAAATAACTTATTTCAAATAGTTTACAATACATTACATTAGATCAAAAAATCATGGTTGAGGGCTCTTGGCAAACTTTCCACCAAGGCCCTGTACATGCACTACGCTTGACCCATTGATAGTGGCTAGGAGTTAGTCCCTCATGAAGCGAATTCATTGAACTTAACCATTAGAAACCTTAAAAAACTTTGGTAGTATATATTGAGTTACTCCCCTCAATTAATATTCTTTGCTGGTCGGTAGCACCAATTTTCACTTTTACTTTACTCCCCGACGTAGCTCTAGAAAATGCCACATATAAATCACATTTTGGAGTGTTTTTGTGGGTACTGGGTATCTGTTCGGGACGGGATAATTCGATGGCACAAATATCGTCCCCGTGGTATTTCGGTATTCGGAGCAGCTTTGTTTTTTATACAAAATGTTTTTGGGTTTCTACTTCTCCAGCCGAAAATTCCGTCCCAACCCGAAATCCTTGAAATAACAAATTTTATCCCGCAGAAAATTCCTCCAAGTCCCGAAATCCTTTGAATACAATATTTATGCCAATCCTAACCTGCAATGACTCGGGGCAAAAATATTTGTACCGATTTCGCCCCGAAATATTATGGGATCAATATTAGTGATCCAAAATTGTCCCGAAATAATATGGGACCAATATTTATGTTTCGAAATTGTCCCGTCCCGATCAGAAGACCTACGTATTGTCAATTAAGCAAATGAAGATGACTTAGTTTTCGAACCTTTACACAAAAACATTCATACTTGACTACACGTAATAACATGCAAGCTCCTAAGGAGCCATTCATCAGTTCGAAAACGATGTTCCGAAGTATGGGTTTCGCAAATAACAAATTGTGTTTTGCCCCACTTGCAGAAAAATTCGTGTACGTTGTTTGCTGAACAGGAAGTAATAGATCCATATTAGATTGAAAGACGAAGTATGTGAACAGTCGAAGAGTCCTCCGAAGAGTACATAAATAGATTGCAATTGGAATGCATGGAGATAGAATTGAATTCCTTAGCAGACAGCATTCGTTGCAGATATGAGCACAGAGAGAGATGTCGGTCTGGAATTATTAGAGATTATACTGTGGAAGTTTCTGAAGTACGTTGAAAGCCCAATCGAGTAGTAGCGCATAAACTCTATGATACCTGGGCTATGCCGCGTAGTTTAAATTGTATACACGCACCACGATCTGGATCCTGGAATTGAGTTTGATTATTCAGGATGCAGACAGCGATGAGGAAGTGAACGGTGTAGAAAAGTAAGACTATTTCATGCGAGCGTAGCGCGGCATAATTTGAATGCACACAGAGATGTGGAAGTAAACGATATAGAAGAGTGATGCGCTGATTATTTAAAATAGGAAAAATGAAAGGAATTCATACTAGCGCAACACTTTCCACTTGCTATAGTTACAAAAGTCCATGGTTCCTACAAATCAATCCTTACTTCCTAATGATATTTCTAGGGGATATAAACATTAAATGTATGGATGTTAAGGCTTGTAATTAAAAAGTATTGTGCAAATAACTTCAGCGATAGAAATTCTGAGAATTTATCGGACGTTGAATATAAAAACTAGATTAGATACTAGTACGTAATAACGTACACAGTACATCTCAAACACTGTAAAAACATTTGAAACAAAATTGTGTTAAAAATCGGCGTCATTTGAAGTTGGACGGCTGCGTTTAACTAAGTTTTTACCTGAATTCCCACTTAAATACTGTACTTTAGTACCGCGTAAGCCCACTTCTGACTGCTAGGACAGCTGCTATCCTCCGAGGGATGGTCCCCACTAGCTTCCGGGTAACTTCGGGGGAATTTTTCCCCGTATTTCGGTGACCAGATTTTTCGACGTGGGTTTCCCAGAAATGTCGAAATTTTGCAACTCCGTAGCAATAAAATCTCAAAGTTGTTCAATTTGGATCATGTCTGGGCTTTGTGCTGCCTATTTCATCACCAAAAATTTGTTTTTCCGGAAGAAAGCTGATGATGACTTTGATGTGTGTTTAGGATCATTATCCACCTGAAACACAAAACGGCGACCTAGACCAATTTTTCGCGCAGGAGGCTTGATATTGCAATCCAATATGCCTTGGTAACATTCTGAATTTATTATTTCGTCAACAAGTTCGAAGTAACCCGCCCAGAAGCCCCCA